>BMAO01009294.1:0-34154 GCA_019973975.1 Trichonephila clavata | reverse complement strand
GATTTCTTTCATAGAGTAGAGGTCGCTATAAGAAGGTTTTGTGAAACAGACCTCTAAGTGGCGTTGCAGGGGAATAAGTGGCGTAAGATAATATTTTCGTTTTAAACTATTTGACCTACCTGCTTGAAAATTGGTAGGAATGTTCTTTCATGGTGTAAATATCCGCTACAAAACGGGTTTGGAGAAAATTGACCCCCAAGGGTGTTTGCGGGGGGTTAAGGGCAGATATAATTAATTATTCTTTTTTTTAAACTATTAGACTCACAGTCTTGAAATTTGGTTAGCAGATTCCTCTCATAGGATAGAAATACACTGCAAAATGTGTTTTGTGAAAATCGAACCTAGGTGGTGTTGCGGGGGTTCAAGGGGCGTTATTGATAATTTTTTTTGCATTTTTAATTTATTGGAAGCACAGTCTTCAAATTTTGCTAAGCAGATTCCTTTCATAGAGTGCAATTTCCCTACAAAATGGTTTTGTGAAAACAGACCCAGAAGTGGCGTTTGCGGGGGCTCAAGTGGCGTTATAGACAATTATCCCCATTTTTAAAATGTTAGACGTACAGTCTTGAAATTTGATAAGCAGATTCCTTTCGTAAAGTAGAGAACCGCTACATAATGGGTTTCGCGAATATTCTACTACTAAGTTTAATTTCGGGAGATTTAGAGGCGTAATCGATAAATATTTCCATTTTTAAACTACTTTGATCATCCTGCTTGAAAATTGGTAGGCATGTTCCTTTCATGAAATAGAGTTCCTCTAACAAAGAGTAAAATGAAAATTGACCCTTAAAGATGTTTGCGAGGGGTCAAGAGGAGTTACAGAAAAAAAATTCCTGTTTTTAATTGTTAGACCCTAATACTTGAAATTTGTTAAGCATATTTCTTTTGTTGAATAGGGATCACTAAGAATGTATTTTAAGCAAATCAAGTTCTGGGGGCAGGCAGGGTTACTGGGACGATTGACTAAAAAAATTCCTTTTTTGAGCTACAAGGACTATATAATGAAATTTGGTTAGCATTTTTCTTTTGTTGATCTGAAATCGCTAAGAGCGGTTATTTTGGAAAACGGCTCTCAACGGGATTACGGGGATATGATAGTAAAGCTTTTGTTTTTTCCCTGTTAGATTTAGACTGAAATTTGACTTGCATGTTCAATTTATGGAGTAGAGATCCACCGAAATTTGGTTTTGCGAGAATCCACTTGGTTTTACGGGTTATCGAAAGATTAAACATCATTCTATGCTTCAATTTTAGAGATTTTAGAAAATACAAATTAGATGAGTTCTGCCCTTTTTTTTCGACAGACAGTAAGGTATAAGTATATTTTTCAATACAATCGAATTCTTAATGCAGGACTTAGATATCAAATAATTTTATACTACTATATATATATAAAACAGTCATAAAAATTTATAAAATTCATGCAAATCCATGTACAATAATTATTTATTAAAAGAACATATAATATTTTAAAATAAATATGTTATTATACATTTATAAAAGTTAAAAAACAGGAGGCAATAATTTGCTTTACATTATATGCCGGATAGTTATCTGATTATTTTTTCTGTGCATACAATTGTTTCGCTTTATTTGTTTTTCTTGAAATTGGACCAATAATAGGAGCGAATTTTTTTTTTTATAACTAATTTTAAAATAAATGTACTTAGTAATGAAACCTTCGTCGTTATGATAAATACTTATTTCAGGTATCCGACTAATTGCGACAACTGTTTTTGAAAAAAATGGAGATATGGAGATTTTTTTGTGGTTTATAGATTTGTTTAGTACATTTTAAGAAAAGTATGCTAAAATTAAGAAAAAGGAGAAAAAGAAATTATTATTACTAAAAGAGGAAAAAATTGGTACAAATTTACAAAAAATAACACAAACGCGGCCCATACTGTACCAAAAGTTTATAAACAAATTTTCGATTTTTCAATTCTGATGTGCTGCTATGTTATTCATTGTCGAAATGACCTTCAGGATAAAAGATATTGTAATTTTTACAAAATCTAGAACACTTTATCTTAGTTACTATATGAAATAGTTTAAAAAAACAGTGATTGTTACTATATGAAATTGTTTAAAAAAACAAAAGGAACTCTAAATTTTGTAATAAAACAGTGATTGATAAATATGAAGGTTGAAACACCTTTAGTATTATACACAATGTGCAAATAAATTTTAGAAAATATTTTCAAAACTTTTTTTATCAATCGTTGTGCCCGTTTATGTATTGAACAAAATACATAAACGCGTTTCAATGTATGACATCTTGCTTACAGTCAGTCAGATTTTACTGAAACACTTGTAATTTTTGTTCTAGTGAACATAAAACAATAAACTTTGTATTTTTATAAATCTAATAAGATGGTATGTAAAATAAAATAACTTTTGTCAATTTTCGGCAAAATTCGCAATCTTAGGGTAGTCGGATATTTTAAAGGAGAAAATTAATAAGCGGAATTCTTAAAAAAACTTAAAAATCAACTGAATAAAAACATTTTTCAATTTTTTAAGAAAATTTTTTTATGAATTAAACAGTGGTTTTTTTAATATTTAAAATCAAATCCCTTTCCACAAGTAATCCATGAAAAATTCATATTAGTAGACATTAATAAGCTGAAGCAAAATGAATTCTATTATTATTCAATATAATAGAGAATACGATAAAACTCTTTGAAGCCTTTTAATTCTTAAGAAGCTGATTATAACATTGTTTAAGAGACCATTTGGATGATTTAGGAGACCATTAATTGTGCTTTCATTTTCACAGCATCAATTCATCTTATCGTTAAACAACCATTTTACAAACGATTCTTTTCTCGGCTCCTTAAACCTTACGCTCCCTTTCTCATTCCCGCTAAAACATATTTACATAATGTTTCATGAGCAGAGCTATTAAAGAGCTTCGTTCTCAAATTCTTTGCCTTATTTCTAGTATCTATTCAAGATCTCGAAATTCCGTTCTTTGTTTTATGTTTTTATCCATCGGTATTCCGGAGCGGATCATTGTTTAGGTTCTAACTAGTGGTACAATTTTATTCCACTATATTAAATCTATTCTAATACTAAATCTATTATATTATTATATACGAACTATAACAATCAAAATGTAATTCAATTCTAAAATTAGATTTATTGGAATCTATTCTAACGTTATTTACTAGTTTTTTTCTGTGATCGATACACAAAAAAATCATGAAACCTTCTAAATTTTAGACAATTTTAACTGTTCATGTTTGTTTTAAGAAAATGTAGAGTCCGTGAGTGATCGCTTGGGGCACACAGTGTCACCTCAGGCTTACGAAATCTTTAAATCTGGAAGAACAGTTTATTTTCTACCCATGACCTTGTCAGTATCCTCCTGTATAACAGTTTTCATGGGAAATAAAATGTATTTGTCACATATCTCCCTTTTTTTGGGAATGACAAACGTTTCTTACAAACGTAACCCTTTCGCGACGAAAGACGCAAACGCGTGCGTATCGCTAGAGCTGGAGGTTTCCATCGTGAGTGTCCCTCACAGACCAGAGGGATTTGTGTAGTTAAGCCTAAATCCATAAAAATACCGAAATATAAACGCGTTGTTCAATATTGTTCTGTATATGATATGAAAACGGTATATACTTTATATGTTTCGTATTAATATACTTTATTTACTTCAGCCCCTTTCTGTTTGAGTACAAGTTTTTAAACAATTAATTTATTGTAAGCATTTCTTGTAAAAAAGTAAGGGGAAAAAAGACAAATTTTTTCTACCAGATCTAATTATTTATAAAAAATTAGACTGCAAACCCAAATCAAACGCTTTAGCGAAATCAAATATCTCATCTTCACTATAAACAAAAACCACTTGTTCATTTCAAGAGCAGTCGTAAAGCACTCAATTCGGAAACATTCCATTCCCCTTATGTTTATAAAACCAAACACCACGCGTATGTGTGTAATATTTTTCTCATTTCAAGTAGAAGGTCAAATCTCCGTGTATCTCAAATCTTATGGACATAGAATGCCATCTATTGCCAAAAAAACTGAGCTTAAATAATGTTCCAGGTGCTTGGCTCGCTGGTGGGACGCTAGGCTCCTGACGGTGTTTTATGCCGGCTTGCTGGTGAGACGCTCGTCCCGAAGGGTTAAGGTATTTGAGATGGCTGAGTTCCCCGCGTTACCTCTTTTGTTCCTGATTTCTATGAACATGCTACATTTTCTTATTTGGACGACTTAGGAGTTTTGATAGCTGTGTTCATGACTCATTATGGTTTATAAATGTAAATGAACGAAATAACAACAACAAAAAAATGGGCATCTGCGATCTTTATCGGGTCACGGGTAGAATTTGAAGAAATGATAGATATTAAGGTATCCCACTGGTTGCGACAATTTTTTTTTAAAAAAAGGAGATGTGGGGATTTTTTTGTTATTTTTAGATTTGTTTAGTGCATTTTAAGAAAAATGTGCTAAAATTAGGAAGTGAAAAAGAAATTATTATTACTAAAATGGGGAAAAAATAGGTAAAAATTGACAATATATAGCATAAACGCGGCCCATTCTGCACCAAAGGTTTATGAACAAATTTTCAATTTTTTCAATCTAATGTGTTGCTATATTATCCAATTTTGAAATGACCTTCAGCATAGGAGATATTTTCTTTTTTACAAAAACTAGAGCACTTTACCTCGTTTACTATATGAAAATGCTTAAGAAGACAGTGATTATATTCCCATAAGGGGCTTTAAATATTGTAATTAAACAGTAATTGATAAGTCTGAACGTTACAACAATTCTACTATTATACAGAACTTACAGAAAAAATTTCAGTTAATTATGTTCAAAACTTTTTGAGCAATCGTTTGATTATTTTCAAAAAATCACATTTTCGAGTAAAACGCGTTTTAAAGTATGACATCTTGCTTAAAGTAATGGCATCTGCTTTTATTAAAACACTTGTAGTTTTTGTTCTAGTACGCGGAAAATGATAAAACTTTGTATTTTTATAAACCTCATAAGATGGCCCATAAAATAAAATCATAAAAATAATTTGTCAATTTTTGGCAAAATTCTCAGTTTTAGGGTAGTCGGATACCTTAATCAGGGTAGCGAAAGTAAATTTTAAACAAAAGGTGAACTTGAAATGCTTGATTTGAAAGGAAATTTTTCAAATGGTACCTAAAAGGCTCCATCAAAAAAGATGTGAAACCACAAGTGTACCACAAGACATACGGAGCCTTGTTAAAAAGATCCAAACAAGAAAAAGTTCAACATGCTATTTGTCAATCATCAGAGGACAATACAACTACAATAACTTGAACAAAATGGGATATTTTTGCTGACAAATAACATTCCTAAAATATTTTCTATGAACATGCAGTATTTTTCATCTGTGAACAACTTAGTTGTTTGGATTGCTGAGTTATAGACTTATTATGGTTTATAAATGTAAATGCGCTGAGTGTGAAAAAAAAGAGAAATAGACGTATGTGATTTGTTTGAAGGAAGTTGAAGCTAATGAAGAAAGGGAAGAACCTGCTGAAAAAAATGCATATTTATCACGATTGCGAAAGTAAATTTGAGAAAAACGATGAACATGAAGTGTTTGAGTTAAAAGGAAAATTTCCAAGTGCTACCTAAAGATCACTATCAACAAAAATATGAAGCTATAAGACACACTGCCCTGTGTCTTGTTTGCCCTGTCAAAGAGACCCAAACAAGAAAAAGTTCAACATGCTAATTGTCCATCATCAAAGGACAAAAATCTAAAATAATTTGAATAAAATGTGACAGTTTTGCCTGCAGATATCATTCATGTAATGTTAATGAAAAGTGCCCGTGGTTTGTGTCTTTAGTCACACACATTCGAAACATTTTAGTTCAGTTTTATTGGATCTTTTCTCAAATGATCAAACAAAAAAAAACTCTAATTCCTTAACAGTTGGAAGTATACTGTTACGTCTATCGGGGTTCGGGGATTTTATGCAAAATCAGTCGTAAATAACAAGGCAATTCTTTAAGAGCGATGAGTATTTATTGTCGAAAATTAATCCTTGAAATACAGTATTCTAACAGCAAAATTCACAGAATAATTAACAGAAGGATTTCCCACCTTCAACAGCACTCAGACAAAGTAAGCAGTGTCTAAAATACACGTATGTAAATGACTATTCACAAGAACAGCCGAGCTGATCAAGTTCCAGGCAAGTCTACTAATCGCTAATCAAAACAATACTCCCTACTCGCTGGTTGAAATCAGACTGACTGCTGCGGCGAGTCTCTCCCCATTTATAGCAGAGGCCGAAATTTCTGGAAAGATGCGCTCGCGCCGCAGATCGTGAAATTAGTGGATTTCTCTACTAATTTCTAGAAGAATCTAGAGGGTCCCGAACTCGCCAACATGGTCGCCAAAGTCGCCAAATTGTTTGCCAAAAATAATGGCAACTTGGCTCTATCGCCAATATTTCGCCAAGTTCCCATTGAATCGCCATTATAACGTAAAGGACGGCGTTGCTTGTGAATATTACAATTTTATCATGAAATAAATATAGCATAGAGTAATATAAAGGCATTGCACATCCAAATACAAATTATTTACATTATTTTATACAAAATTCGTAACAATACTTTCTCTTAGTTACATTTTTCACTGGAATTACAATTTTTATCGTGTGTGTATAATAAAAATATTTATAAAAAAAAAAAATTTGGGAAACTTTCATTCCCCCGCGTGACTACTAACATTAGTATTGAATGTTTGCCTTCTTTCGGGATAAAAACCAATCAGTCGCTTATATTATTGAATTCATAACGAGAAAGGTATAAAAAAAAAGAGGAAAAAAAATGATGTTATCTTTGTGGTTTTTACCAATTTGAATAAACTTTTAAAAAGAAACTTGCATTCTCTGAGATATGCAGCTTTTAGAACAGAGCAAAATCATATAAAATAAATATCAGAATTGTAGGAATGAAACTCACAAGCATAAAAGAACGGTTATCAAAATATATGTTTAGCAAATGTATTTTTATTGAACGTCCTATGGAGTATTTGCTTATCATATTTCGCCTTAGGTCATATATTTCCAGGTCAAAAACTGGAATGGAATATATAAATCTTACCTTTGGATTTTCTTGAATATTAGGAGAAGGAGAGGAAAATATTAGGAGAGTTTTTTTCAATAAAATATTTTGAAAGACAAGTATTTTTTTGTTTGTTTTTGTTTTTATTCAACCAAAATCAAAATAAAATTTTAATGAATTTAAAGTTTGATGCATGTTAGTTTTCAGAGAGGATATTAGAGTCAACTTAAGAGAAATCGTTGTGTCAAAAGGAATTTAAATATCTAATGTTAAATGAGATTTATTAACATTGAAGTTTGATTGAGTATTATTTCTTAAGCTCATTGAATTAAATATTGTTCCTTAGATTGGGGTGTAGGATTTTACTCAATAACAAGGATAGTCTCAAAGAGCAAGACCGTTCTTCAGGATCGATGGAAATTTATTCTAGAAAAACAATCCTTGAAATACAGGATACAGTACTCAGATTCGTTTAATAAATTTCAGAAGGCCTTCACACCTTCTATGATGCTCAGACACAACTATCAGTATCTAAAATACTAGTATGTTTAAAAATTATTCACAATTACTCGCTCGTCTTATTCAAAAGCTGAAGTAATAACTAATCACTGGTCGACTCTTCACCGTCAAATTAACAAATTAATGCTACTCCTCAACGGTCAAAACAAGACTAACTTAGTTTCGGTGAGTGACTCTCTATTTATAGGCCTTACGGAGTTTTCGAGAAAAATCCTTTTGCGTCATGGATCGTGATTTTAGTAGATTTATCCACAAATTTCCAGATGAATCCGTAGGGCTGTGAGCTCATCAACAATTGTCGCCAAAAATGCTAATTTGGTTCTATCACCTAGATTTCGTTAAGTTTCCATTGAATCGCTATTATAATATATGGAACGCCGTTTCTTGCGAATATATAAGTTACAAATTTAACATAAAATAAATACACCATAAAGCAGAGGTCAGAAAACTACGGCAAGTGTACCACATGCGGTACGCGGTACAATTCTCAGTGGTACTCTCCGCTACTCTACAAATTTGTCAATTTTGTGTGGATGGAAGTTAAAAATTTTATTGGACCTTGTTTGACAAACATCTCTGGAATTACGGACACTTACAGAATTACGATAAAATCTGAAAGATAACTCTAAAGAAAACTTACATCTATTTTGTAAATTATCGAATGCCATTGCTGTAGAGATTTAAGTGTTTGAAGAAAAAAAATTGCATGTATTTTACTTTCAGCTATTGGTTCTACATGTCTAAGTACGTAAAAAATCGTTTCACATATGCAAACTATTTCGAGTCCACAAAGAAATTGTTTTAAAAACTGAATGCTCAGAAACGCGTGTCCAATTGGAAGTCACAAATTACATTCCTGATGTTTCGAGATGAAAGTAGAGCGGTGCAAGCACGAGATTGGAACTAAAATTTGTGTATTATTATTTTTTTATTTAATTAAAATGAAGGGAAATACTTATGTTTTATGTTGTCTATTTCTTATTTTAATAAATATGTTTAAAAATATATAATATGTAAAATTTTGATTCTTTTTTTTAAGATTTTGTTAAAGAATTAGTTATATATTATGCTGTTTATTTATATGTTAAGAAATATCTTTAAGTTATGCGAAATTTATAAGTAATAAAACTATAGACTTATATTTTTTATCACTTTTCTCTAACTCTGTGTATTTTTTATACAGAATTCATAACAATATATTTATTATGATGCTTTTTGTAAAGGGAAATCCCAGAAATGTAATTTTATCTTCCCATATCAATTTAAAAATAATTTTTCTTACATTTATTATCATTTAACTATAAAAACGTCTAAATGTATTTTATCTTAGCGACTTTATAAAAACTTTTTAATGGATCAGACCGAACGCAATATATACTAACGAACAAAACTTAATGTTCTCTATATATTATATACACTTGTCTTTTTTTCCAATTTTTCAATTAAATTTTTATTTTTAGAGTAATAATCCTAGAAGGATTGTGCAATTAATATCTGACTTGAATTAAGCAATAAATATTACATTAAAGAGATATTCTTGTAAGAAAAATAAATATTTATTTTCAGAAAAGGCTATTTTCAGTAAATGTTTATTCTAGTATTTGCTCCTCTAAAAATTATTTTAATTTTAGTTGTAAAAATGAATATACTTGGCAGTGTAAATGAAGACTATAAGTGATATTAAGTATAACTGAAATCAAAAAATAAAATTAATATAATTTAAGAAAAATAACATGAGAAACCATGTCTATATTTCTAACCATACATAAATGTTTGCCTCACTATTCATTGAAAACAATTTATGAAATAAATATTTTACCTTCTTAATTTTCCGCTACTGATGCAAAATAAAGAATATAAATGAAAAACAGGACAAAATAAAATATTTGATAGGTAACTACACGAAAAATGCTTCCAAAAATTTGACATATTTATTTCTTTAAAGAATTTAGCTATCGCCATTGTGTTTCTCTAACAGAATACGAGTTTAAATTTCGAAAACAAAAATAAAAATCTTGTAAAAATCCATAAACTACGACTGCACAATCAGAACACCGAGAAATAATAACAACGCATAAGAAAATTCAAACTCAGAAATTTCTTTCTGGAATTTAAGTTTCCACTCACAAAATTTTCAAAATATTAAAAAAAAAAATTCTTAAACTGCATGGGTTTTATTCTATCTTTTCGTGTCTTTATGTCTTCGTATTCAATACCTACTACTTCGTCTTCAAAATTTTAACAATACCTTAGCCTAATGAGAGTGCATGCATTCCAAACAACCAAGATCCGCTGTTATTTGTCATTGCACATGTTTCTCTGTGAATATTTTTGAAAGAGAAGGAAAGGGAAAGTATTTTTTCGAGCTTGCTAGAAGAAATGAAAATAAAAGTAAGAAAAAGAAAAAAATACGCTCTCAATTTTGGGATCACATAAATATAAAAACTACTGCTGTTTTTTTAAACATTTGGTAACCTTTTTTTATTTTGTTGCGTATTAAGCACGTAATTCTACTTATGGATCTCTTTTCGTGTAAAATTATGGAAACGTAGAAATTGCTTTCTTTTTCTTATGACAAAAGCGATTTGATGTATTAAAAATTGTTATTTGGAACATAAATTTGTGTTTTGAGCTACGGAGCTTAAGAAATATATTTATGAATAAATATTATTCTTGTTTTAAATGTATTCCTTCAATATCACGTCTCATTTGTAACCTAAGTAAAGTATTTTCCCCCACTGAATTGATAGCAGAATACGGTGGAAGATTCGAATCTTTTTTGCGTAGAGTTTCACATAAAGTTAGTCTTTTTCTGTGGCATCGGCTATTACTAAAGCGACATATAGGTCATGTGGTCTATTTGTCGAGAGTTGCATTATTATGGTAACATTAGAGAGTAATTTAATCATAGCTTTCTTGTCTTTAATGTTAAAGTCTTGCATATAATGTTTGATTAATAATTAGTTTTGAAAATTTAACTTTTAATATACGCATGACGCAATCTAATATTTAGAGTTTTAAGACTAATTTATAGTTTTGTAAATTGTTTTTGATCACTGCGAAAACGACTGTAGATTAATTTTATTTGTAATTCACGTCAGTCTTGAAGTGCATTTTAAGAAGTTTGCAACAGTAAAATATTTTATTAAACTTAAAAATACCCTTTAAAATGAGATATATTTTTCGAAAATTTAAATTTTTCAAAACTTATATTACGAATGTTTTTTACATATATCTAACCTTTTTAGCTTACCTTAAATTTCTATGTCTATGAAATGACCTTAAACAAATTCTTTGATTCAGTGTTTTTTACAACAAATAGCACATAAACCATATTGCAAGATATAACCTTTTTTTAAATCTTATCTACATGAATCGAGGTAAAGTAATTATCGAGCACTTATTAAGTATAATAAACTTAAAATAATGAGCAAGATAAATTGTATATGAGAAAAGAAATATAAATTATATTAGTCGAGAGTTAATCATACTTCTGGAAATACTATTTTAATTGAAAATGTGGTACTAAATAACTCATTCCCTTTAAATAGCATCAGCTGTTTATTCTAATACTAAATAATAAAAAAGAATAAGATAACAGAGAGAGAGAGAGAGAAAGAAACCAGTTTCTGACCATCGCATTTCAAATTAAAATACATTAATACAACGAACATACAGATGGGACCAAGGAAAACCATTTATATCAAACTCGGGAAAGTAAGGATATATTCTTGCATAAAGAGTAGAACGTTTATCCGAACGTTTACTGTATGGAGCGTCAAATATCCGGACCAAAGTCCAGATACGTTTTCGAACAGTGCAATGCTCAACAGTTGTTTCGCGTGAGGCCAAAAGTGACGGGGAAACACAAGGTGAGGGATATTTGGGCAGTTTCAGCTGTGTGATTTGGTAAACATCTGCGTGGAATATTAGGTCAGTTTGTTTTCAAGTCAGAGGGTGTATACGTGCTCTTTTGCTGAGTTTTGTTGATGTAGAAACCTGGATGGCATGCGATGCAGAAGATTGTGAATTTCAAATACTAAATGATGACGATATTGTGACTTCCGTGCAAGAAGAATCCAACCCTGTCGATGATGAAGCGGATGAAGACAAGTACAACAACAACGAAAGTAGCAAGGGTCCATCAAATTCTGACGCGTTTTCTGCGTTAGAGAAAGCTATTGAGGGGTACGAAACAACAATCAGAGTGCTCTACTAAACTAATGCTGCTGAAGAGAATCAGAGACCTTGCAGCGAAAAAACGAAGGTGTACAATGTTAAAGCGAAAAATAAGTGATTATTTTCCACAATAAAGGTAAATTTGCGACATTTTGCACCAATTTTGCTTTTTCTTCAAGCCCGTTTCCCGCATGTGATGATTTTCAATATTCGTATAGTGTCCGGTTTCATATACTGCATGGATCGCATTCAATTTTCGGTTATCCGAACGGTGTCCCTCCCCAATTGATTCGGATAAACGACATTCTACTGTATATACATATAAAAGTTTTTAGTTAACACCGGAGACAAAAAATAATAATTTAGAAAAAAAAATGTTTAATAAAGTCTTAGATAACACAAATACAAAACCACAAACCGGAGTTGTTTTGATGTAAATGGAATCATAAAATCTTACAAAGTAGTCTGTCGGTTCAAGGATTTTATTTTCTCCCCCAAAATTTCTTCGTAGCTGTTTCGTCTTATTCTAATATTTTTTTTTTCAATTCTTTGCTTTGATGAAAAAAAGTACTCTCTTCGTTAAAGTCGGAATTTTCTAGAATTTGTAACCCTACTCGAATTAAATTGAAACCTTTTGTCAAAATTCCAATCGTCATTCTATCTTTTAATTGAAATGAAGATTGCTCTTGCTCATGGATTTCTATGAACTCATCAATTGTCAGCTTCTAATGGTGGGAATCCAGCAGTTCTTGAACGTCATCACTGTCCACTCCTAAATTTATCTGCTTGGGAAGATCGAGAATTTCTCCAGTCACATTACCAATTTCGTCAGACACTGTCACTGATTCCGTCTGAGTTTTAGAGATAAAAAAAAAAGATCGACGAGACTTGATAATCGCATTCGTCGGGATAGCGTAAATAGAGGTATTACTGTACTTATAAAAACAAACAAGCTCTTTATACGATGGTGAGCCGGAAAATAAGTTTCCCCTGCCGATTGTGGTCAGAATTGTGTTTGAAAGTCAAAACATAGAATTAGGCATTAAAGGTAAGGCAGTGCTTCTGAAACTTTCAACATTTGGGACCCAATATTCAACCATAATTTTCATCGCCCCCTCCATACAATAATAATGTATTGTGTTCAGTAATACTATACTATGACGTAAAAATACACAATACGACTTTAACCTCTAAGTGCCCCCGGCGTATATCAACGTCTTGCTCGGCCGAAGCATTAATTGCATGGACGTATATATACGTCTTTCCGAAGTACGATCTTTCCTGTGCACTGCTATTCATAAAATTATTTCGTAGGCTTTGTACTTATTTCAGAGGATTTGCTTTTTTATTTCTTTTATCCCCCCCCCCGCAATACATCACATATACATGCCGATGTGGAAAACGGTGGCATTGTGAAGCGAATCGCGTATTTTTAATCGATAGAAAATGGAATAATTATAAACTGTACAAATTATCAAGATAAATGTTAATTTTTGTATATAATTTATGTATGACAAGCCCATGTGGTCAATGCTAACTATTTAACTTGTTCTTAATTACTGTTAGTATTGCTAAATTAATTATAAAATACATTGGGAAGCACCTATACATTTACAAATGTTTCTATTTCTTATATATGTTTTTTTTTTGTTTATTATAGATAAATGTTAATTTTTTATATTTTTATACAATTGTCTGCTAATATTAATGTTTTTACTGTTAGTATTGCTAAATTAATTATAAAATACATTGGGAAGCACCTATACATTTACAAATGTTTCTATTTCTTAATATATGAGAATGTATTTTTTTTTGTTTATTTCGCAAATTAATAATTTTTCAAATAATATTTTGTTTTCGGCTTTTCAATATGCCCTCGCCCTTCTCGTAGTTATCCCGCCACCATAGGGGGCGTGCCGCTCAGTTTGAGATACACTGAGGTAAGGCATAACTTTATTTTTTAACATAGGTAACAAATACATTGAGACATTTGTCATACCGCTTGACAATCTTGAAAAGGCCCTTCAGGAAAAACTCGGAGCTTTGCATACGGAAGAAACGTTTAACAGCTTGTTTGACTTTAGCATTGCTTCCAAAGACGGAAACAGATGAAAATCACTTGGTACGAGATCAGAACTGTAAGGCGGATGGTATACTCGCTCCCAACAAAGAGTTGCAATATGGTTTTGCATTGCCGTGACCGAGTGTGCACTCGCACTGTCATCCAAAAGAGAACGCCATATTTGAAGGCCAGGCAGTTTTTACGAATCGCCTCTTTCAATTTCGACAGGGTGTCACAGTACAGCGTTGCATTAATGTCTCTACCCTCCAAAAAGTACAAGCAAAAGTAAACGATTCTTCCGTATGCAAGGCCTTGAGTTTTCCTGCGGGGTTTTAATGAAGCTTATCAAGCCGTATGACAACAGGCTCAATGTACTAAGTATGTGGAAAAATAAAGTTATGTCTTACCTTTAGTGCCCCATTCTATGTTTTTGCTTTCATACGCAACTTTGTCTACAGTCGACAGTGGAAACTTATTTTCCAACTCACCTTCATAAATGTATAAAAAAAAGTTAAATGAGTGGAACAGAACAAATTATGAATCTACCAAAAATAAGTTAAATAGCTGTAACAAAACTAGTTATAAATCCACAAAAAAAGTTCAGTGCTTGTAAGAGAACATATTATAAATCCTCACAAAAGAAATAAATGAATGCTTGTAATAGAACACAAATTATATAAAATTACAAACAAAAAAAATTAATTCTGAAACCCAAAACCCAAAGACTTTTAGAAATGAGTGTGATATACAATTTGTTCCGAAACTGAACTTCAAGCATTCACGGCATGAAAGAGGGTTCATATGAGTTGTGGGGAAAAAGAGATTATATTTATCCTACAGAAACTGCAAAATAGAAATATATGATAAAAAAGTGAATAATTTTGCCTCATTTGGAATGTTTCATTTTCCATTCACACAAACAGGGTTACGTCCGCAAAGTATAGTTTGATTCCTTTGTAAAGCCGCCAGACGGCGCGCTTTTCTTTCTTGGCACAGAGACAAGTCTTCGTTAAAATTTAGGTATTAGCGCGTTTTTCACGTAGTGGAACAAAAGCGCTATTAGGACGCACAAATTTCGTCTTCGTCTTCGTTCCATATTTTGTCGTACCTTTTTCTCAGCCAATAAGCAACCAATTGACCTCGGGTTTTTGGCATTTGGTCACATTTGTACCCTAGATGAGCCGAATTATATTTAAATTTCCCCAATGCCCGAATTTTCTCGCAAATTTTCCTGAATTTTTCTAGTTTATAACAAAGTTTTCTCAAATTTTACCTAGTAAATTTATTGTTTGCAAAAAGTTTCTTAAAAAAAAATCTACCTGCATTTTGGAGGAAATCTTCAGAAAAATGAAAAAATCTTCACAAAATAAATTCAGAAAACAAGTATAAAAGGCTCTGATTTTACTTTTTTAATTTAATTATTTTTTTAAACAGTAAAGTTATAAGATATATAGTGTGAAGCGCAAATAGTTTTTTAAAAACTAACAGTGATAAAGTGATAAGATATATAGTGTAAAGTGAAAATAGTTTTTTTTAAAACTAAAGTGTGAAATTTTTTTTTGAAATCTAAAGTTGAGAAAAGTTTTATTGAAACCTGAAAATGGGAAGGAAAAGAACGTTGACTGGAAAAAGTGAAAGGAAAGCAGACCGTGAGGAACATCAACAGAGACAAGCAGAACGGTCACGTTCTTCAATAAATCAACGCTACAATGTTGCAAATACAACGAGAAAGCAAACCCGTAGATCAGATCCTCAACTACGAGCAGAAGAACGACAGAGAGATCATGACAGACACGCAAGACAAAGACAAGACGAAGAATATTTGGAAGCCGATATAGAAAGTCATCGTGTATGTCAATAGCAGTACATTTAGAGGAGTGGTACAGTACTACTTTCTGTTAGTAAAAAGTTCATTAGTTGCATTATTGTAAAATACAACATGTGAAAAATGTGCTAAAATTACTTGGCCATGCCAATGATTGATATCTTGTTCTACTTGGAAACAATAGCGCGAGTGCATATGATTGTACTAGAATTTTTCTTATTCCAAAAAAAGTTTGGATAGTAAATAACTTAGTTACGGTCCGTTGATTGTTAATTTATTAGTAATTTTAAGACATTTTTCAAACGGAATCTGTCAAATATTAATGGAAAAGGTTTCGAATCTTGTTAATTACCACCTTAAATAAATAAATATAAAACATAATCCTATTCTACAAGATGAAAGTCATGGAAAATAAATATGTTGTGTAGGTTATTAAGAATAGTCAAATTTCTATTTTATTCGATGTCTATTTTGAAATTCTAGACTCTAGTATCAGTTTCAAAGAATTATCTAGCAAAATTTTTTCTTAGAAATACTTCAAAACGGTTTTTGCAGTTTCATATCTTATAATCATTTATTTTATTTTAAATTACAAGAATCCTACACATAAAGAACAAGAATGAAATTCGACAATTGCAGCTTATGGTGCAATAAAGATGAATTATTTCCATTAGTGAAATTACAGTAATTTAGTTAAAATTCAAATATACCTAGTTTAACTGCAGGGAAAAGTACTTACAGTTTCAATCTAAAAGTGCATTAGACAGAAATTAGCCAATTTTAAGACTTGAAAGTTAAGTACTAGTGCAATGCAAAAGTGAATTATTTGACTAGTAAAATTAAAGTAGTTTGTTCTGAACAATAAATGATTCTAAAAAAAGGCAGAGAGCTTACAAATGCAATTTTGCTGAAATTTGAATAAAAGTATTCATTTAATTATGAGTATTATTCCTCCGAATTACCTAATTTTCTAAATATTATTTCTTATATTATGGCTGTTCAACCACATTAAAATTTTCAAATCTATTTATGGGCAGAAATATTAACAGTAATTACAGGATATTTTTTTTCAAATAAATGTATTAAAATGATGTTTTTTTTTTTAAATAATGTTTGGTTCAACCTTTTAAGAAAATCAAATTTTTGAACTTTATTCAAACTTTTCTAAAATATTCTATTTTTAATATTTTTTCATTGTTTTCAAATTATTTATATATTTTTTGTATTATTGGAAACAAAAGTTTGTGTGGAATTTAAAATCTGTTTTTGTGTTAAAGTTTAATAATTAATTGTGTAGATTACTCTGTAAAGAACCTGGTATTTAAAAGTAATAGGAAAAAAACCCCGTTGAAAGCAATTAAAGAAAGGAAAGTTTTTTTTTAAAAAAAAGAACAAAATTATACGACGCCTGTATGCAAATAAGGTATCAAATGATAGCTAAATTCTTCGCAGACTGCTCTGCCATTCATTGTAGGAAGATGGCGTTGGGATTGACTTCCTACAGAAGTACCTCACTTGCACACAGAAGCTTGTAGCGTATGGACGTTTTGAAACATTGTAGCTGAGTACAATCCTTGTGTTCTAAATGCCTTTGTTTATCCATCTATAATATGACTAATAGTCATCATCTACATAATGACAAAAGATAACGGATAGTTGGAAGGTTCAAGTTTGGCCTATTACGGGCTTTTTGCTTTTGCAACATCAAGATTTCGAGAAATGTTGTGTAAAATCTATAGAAACAGTTCATAGAGATTGGAAAAGTGGTCCTCCGACCTGGCCAAGGTCATAAAAGGCCAACAATGCCGGCTCAAGATCGTTAATTGAGATTTCTGGCTAAAAGAATAGTTCCTTGACAGAAAGAAGCCAGAAAAATGCAACAGGAACATTCTTTTCACAGATAACAATTACCCGGAGACTTATATAATGCAGGTCACCTATAAGTCAGGCACCCTGTAGTTTGCGTTCATTTGACTATGGGTCATACAAATATTGTCAACCGTGTTGCTGAAAACACCTGCCTTGCACAGAGATTTAATTGGAGTCGGATTTTCATCAGTGATGAGTTGCAATTCAGTATGGACAGTGACTCGAGACGTGTTCTCATCTGGAGAGAACACAGAAGTCGATATCGATCCTCTAATATTGACGAAAAGGATCTCTATGGTCGTGGCAGTCATCCTGGCAAGGTGAACAAACCGACCTTCATGGGCTCGAAAGGGGGCCTCTGGCAAGTCAGTGGTACATAAATGATATTCTAGCAACCTATATAAGTGTTTTCCACGGATTATTTGGACCAAATTTTATATTTATGGACGATATAACACAGGGATCAGTTGGTGGAAGCGTATTTCTAATCGAAGGATATTTAACCATTTGAATGGCTTACAATGTCTCCTAACTCTAATCCCATCGAACAAGTATGGGACATTCTCGAACGCTCAAATGCAGCTCGAAGCCCATTTTCAACAACCATCGATGAGATCAAGAATGTCTTGGTGCAAGAGTGGTTGTAGTTGCCATTGGTGCTGTTAAGGACCCCGGTAAACAGTATGAAACGCTGATGTGAGAATTGTGTAGCTGTGAGGTGCCCATACACCCTATTAGGGTTCAGTCTTAGGAGAGCCAACAACCTTGACGCGAATTGTTTTGGTTGGCGATAATTGCTTAATCTTGGTAACCTTACTTTGATACACTAGATATGGTTAATCTAACTATTTCTGGAATTTTCGTATTTTGTCGGCGGGCATTTCGAATTCCGTCATTTTGCTGTGGGAGCTGAGCTGGAAGCATGGCTGCGTGTGTGTGAGTGAATATACCTTAGAATCTTTTGCTTTGTTGAATGCGAAAGGTAAGAAAGAATTGATTGATTGGTGCATAAGGAAAAAAGGAAGAATTGATTGATTCGAATTATGAGTGTCCTAAATGTAATGAACAAACGGGATTATACGAACGAAAGAGTGTGGTTTTGGATGGATTTAAATGGAAATGTCGAAAAAAGGTACGAATGTGCATGCTTGTAGAAGTATAAGAAATAATTCGTGCTTTTCTGATAGTAAGTTAAGTATGATATTTTGAGCGTAATCAAATTGTGGTTTGGAAGATGTATGAATGATTATGTCCGAAGGAATGTTCGATCATTACCTCGCGGCGCTCCCTCGATCATTCGCTTAGTGATGAGACCTTCAGGGCTTTGTTAAAATCTGCTGTCACGCTGTACACTCCACTTGGAAACGATCAGCAGTAAGAAAGTAGGTGCTTTTTAATATTTATTTATCTTAAATATATTTGACTAATTTCTGTGTTGTTTGCATATATTTTCATTACGCATCCACCGTGTTCCGATATATTATTCACTTGCAGCAATTGTCGGGTTCTCTTGCCTCCATATTGTTATGGCTTGGAGCTTTTTTCAGTTTGTCGCCAAGGTGTGGGCTCTCCTAGGATTTTACCCCCATTACGTATGTTTCTCTCCGACTGAAAATTTGTCAGTGAGAGAGACCTGTGCTGGACAAGTGACCAGTTTCTTTACTTAGGGTGCAGGTTGTGCTCATTTTTGTTTCCCCATATATTGGTCTTATATCGTATGATATTTGGGCCAGGTTTGGGTGTATTTGCTTTGTTAGTTTTGGTTTTATGGCTCCAAAATAATTTCTCCCTTCCATTATTTTCACCATTGCATTTCAGAAAATAACCACAAAGAAAGGGTAAAATGTTTACTGTGTAGCACATATATATGATAATATTCACAAATAAATAAAATAAAGAAATAAAAGTATATTTTCGCCGAATAGTCATGGTCGTGAAATAGTGGGTGGCATTGTTCAGTTACTGGTTAGAAACCAAGAGCCTCTGAAGATTTACCGTGCAGAAGGGTTGAGTCTCTTTAAATCTATCGGCCTAACGCCATCGGGAGATCAAATTCCTAATGTTGGTTCGGTAGTCTGGCGGGTGGGGGAGCTCGGGTGTCAACCTCTTTGCTTGATCACCCTTTTCAGAAATACAAAATCCGTCACTAAGAGCCTTCGTATTAGTTCAGAGTGCGAGGTAAATAAAAATCAAATAAAAAAATTGAGACTTTCTAGAAGAATTTAAAAAAAAGGAAAGAGACAAGAAAATCTGTCTATTTGTGAAAATTATAAAAAAAAATATTTTTTTTAGCAGATTTCGAAAAAAAATCTTGAAATTTTAAAATATTAGCTTGGATTTATTTATTTTTAAAAAAAATTAAACAAAATTCCGAGTTTTAAATTGATTTTCTGTAGCTCATATTTTTTTTGAGTGAGGGAGGACTATATCAACGTCAGACTATAAAGCTGCACGAGGGCTATTGGCGACGGACCTCAAAATTTTGAAACATGATGAACCATGATCACGTGACAAGGATGACACTTGACCTGCCATCCCCTCTCGTAACTTCTACACCAGCAAGAGGACGTTTGATTTAACGTGGAACGGTCCCCCTCTACATGCGATTCTTGATCCACATTAAGCTGGAACTCATGACAAGTCCCAGCCACGGGTCCGTTACCTTGACCACTGCGCTACAGTGTCCAGTACATATGTATGATAGCACCTAGAAACATTTTGAGGAATATGAAAAAAGCTTTAGGAAATACGGTACACTAACATCGATTAAAATAAAATGTTGGGAAAATCACATTTAAAATTTGTAAAAACGCGTATTTTGAGAATAGGAGAAAATTAGACTGAGAAATATCTTTTAACTAATTGGATATCAGATTTATTATTTAAAGCCAAACTTACCACATGGACCGACCATTGAAAACAACTTGTGACAGCAACAAGTGATCAATAAGTTGTCGGTCCACATCAATCAGCAGTAAGGAAACCTGAAAAAGGACACCATGGGCTATACACTACGAAGCTTTTCCGAGTTTGATCATGGACCTCAACTGGTCTGCATTGCCATTTGTCATTTGCTACGATAAACAGCTCCAGCAGTTGTATTCCCTAGCTGGAAGAGTAGCACAACTATTGATAAATTTTGAAGATTTCTTATATTTTAATGAATTATAATTTTGCGAATTTAGGATCTCTTAATTATGCCAAATGTGCTACGTCTATTGTAACATTAGGAACCATTTTAAGAACTATTTGATGCATTTTCACCGTCCCTTGAATTGGGTTTAAGCACCTTCATGGAAGTAGTAAACTTCCGCATGTTCTCATGGCATGACCTATCTAGTGGTCAAGGTAACGGGTTCGTGGCTGGCGTACCATGAGTTCGAGTCTAGTGCCACTGAAAACTCTCCGCGTAGAGGTGTAGGCTTACACGTTAAATCTGTCGAAGTTTGCATGGTGGGGTAGCTTAGGAGAGGTGTTACCAGCTCAGGTGTCATCTCCGTCACTTGACTATGATTCAAAATTACAAAGTCAGTCACCAACAGTCCTAGAGCAGCCTTATAGTAGGATGCAAATGTAACTCTACCCACACCACATGCTCTGCATAAAATGTAGTTAAGTTTATATCTGTGGAATGTTTTCTGTAGAATAAACGTATAAATGTCTTAATCATTTAAAGATGTTTTTAATTACAGCTAGCATTTGAAGGCTGTAAATTTAATTTAATAACTATTCATATAAATTTCGCTTCCACTGATCTTCTTGTGACATTTAAAGATTAAGATTCTGCTCGTCGAATTTCATAACAATTTAACACTCAGTACTTCTCGAACTTTCAATATTTACGACCCACAATATTTAACCATAATTTTCATCGCATTCTCCTCCATACAAATAACAATGTACTGAATTCAATAACTTTGACACTAAAGCTACAATATTGCAGAACGACTTTTTCTGAAGTACCACCGGCGTTATATAAACGTCTCACTCAGCCAAAGCATCAATTGCCAAATTAATGCTTAGACCCTAAAGCATTACTATTCGTCTTTCCAAAGTTCGATCTTTTCTGCGCACTGTTTTCCATAAAATTATTCCGAAGTCTTTGGAATGAAATAAAAAGATCTTGACAGTGTTTGCAAAGGATTTACCTATTTCAGGGAGGGATAGTGGTGTCACTGGAGAGCGAATCATGCAACTTTTAATTGGCAGTTAAGGGATTAATTATAAACCGTACAAATTATCAAGATGAGTGTTAATTTCTGTACGTAATTTATATATGACACGCCTATGGGGTAACTGGTTATTATTAAACTTGTTCTTAACTTAATATTGTTAAATTAATTATAAAATACATACTGCAGTACTGATACATTTATAAGTGTATTATATCAGAACAGAGGTTGCTTTTTTATTATGTCAGAATGTATTTTGTTTATTTACTTTCAGTAAATTAATAATTATTTAAACACTCTTTCGTTTTCAGTTTTTCACTATGCTCGCGCCCCTCTTCTCATAGAGTTATCACGCCCCCCCCCCCCAGTTTGAGAAATGCTGATGTAACAAATTGTTAAAACGGAGATACTGTGTCTTAGCTCAGTACAGACAGCTTTCAAAACTTCAACTATACATATATTCCTTTAAAATTTAATACACATTATTAATTAATAATACATTCTTTAATGACTTCTTTGTCGTATGGTAAAACGGCTTTTGCTAATTTTTCAAACTTGTTCTTTTGAATATTTAAGTCAAATCAATAGGTAATGTATAATATTTATTGATTAAACTGTCGAATGTAATATTTAGTCCTAGATATGTGTTAGGCAATCATGCGGAAAGGGCATCTACTTTTGTATTTTCCCCTTTTAACCAATTAACGATCTCTTAAATTATGATATCAAGAAATATGATGAATATTTTACTTTAAAATAATATTCGTTGAATGTACATTCTAAAAAAGCATTCATGTTACTGAAACAAATTGGACTTCACAACAACGATTGAAACATACTAACTTTCGAAATAATTCGATATTTTGTTTTGAATAAGGCATCATTCTCCGAAATATGTTACCAATAAAGGAAAATCTTTCCAAGCTTGTTCGAATACAATCACGATGACAATATTTGGCAACAATTTTGAATTAGTGAAACTACTCGAAGGTGTAATATTTACCTATAGTGTTTGCGTATGAAGAAACCTTTTTCAATACACTTTCCAAAAATTAATTAATTCAAACACTCAAAGAGGGCAAATTATTTAATACTAACGCTTGGCAAAACGCTTGAAGAAAAGGTTAAGGTTCTACCTTCGTGTTTTTCAACACGAGTCAGCCCACATATTAGAACAACCTTAATCGAATTACGTTCTATAAATAGACTGTCGAGGGTGCTCAGGAAATTGAAAATAAACAAAGCGTGGGTGTAAATAATCTTAAATGCACGATTTTGGAGAATGCGAACAATGTATAAGCGTGCGTTTCGTAGGCGTAAATTTAATGAGGAATTTCAGGACTTTAAGGATTTGATTGATTGAATGTTTATTAACGTTGCACTAGGAAGCCACAAAAGGACTATTGATGACTGATTTTATAATCCTCATCATGGACAAGTGACGAAGGTGACACCAGAGTTGTCACCCCACGATCGAAACTTGCACACCATGAGAACATGCAGATTTTGTGTCTCGACGGGTTTAGTGAGTATCATTTTAGCTGTACTGTGATATTTAGAAGCATCGTGACTCAAACATACTACTTTACAGAAATACGTCAGTTAAAAAACTTTAAGAATGTTAAAATAGTGAATTGTGTTTAAGTTGTTTACTTAAGAGTACTCAGTACCCTTTGAACAATTTTTTATTTATGTATTTAATAATTATATTTTATCATTCAATTTAATGTTTATAATCCAGAAAATGATACGAGATAAAATTTTGTGCATATTATGTGCACAATTTTTTAAAAAATTAATTGCTTTCAAGAAAATTTGGAAAATTTTAAAATTCTACTCCTTTTGTAATTATTAATTTTTTGACCTGATTTCTTTTTTTAATATTCTTAAGGATGTTTTAAACAACTTTAGGGATTGTTTTTACAAAATAACTTTATAAGTTTTGGAGAAAAAAATAAAATGTTGATATGCATACTAAAATTCAAAGAAAAGGTCAATATTTCCTACATTAAATTTTTTTTTTGAAAAAAAAAAGTATTCAGTTTACAGCAAAGGGGATCCCTAATTGTGTTACATGCATTTATATCACACTTAAAAAGTTGAAGTGTTTGGTAAATAATTGAGGAAAGAGTATCATTTTGAATGCGTTAATGTATCCAAAAACACAGATTGACAAAAAAACCACTTTAAAATTTATAATTCTGAATAAATAATTTCATATTAAGCTTAAATAAACTTAAAATACCACTTTAAGACGTTACCAATATATTTTTTCTTAAATAATTGGATTTCATTTTATTTCGGCCTATACTTTTTTACAAATATTCAATTTTTAGACAGTATTAATTGCACAAGAAAATTTAAAGAAAATGTTAAATTTTTTTTTCAGTCTAAACGAATATTTTCCTTTACATTATATTGAAATGTTATATTTGTATGGAAAACATATGATGAATAGGAACTGAAATTATTAAATGATTAATATCAAATGCCTTAGTTCAAACATTTTATGTGCACAATTTTCACAAAGGAAAAAAAAAACATTATTGAAACGCCTCAGAAATATCCTGCTTTATATATAACACATTTCCTTTTTTTTTAACCTTTTAAATAGTTATTTTTTAATTTTTTTTAAATAGATTTTTTTATAAAAAGAAACTTGTTTTAGCTTTTTTTTTAATAAAAAAAGGATGCGTGGTTGATTTGCTTAATTTGCTTGTTTACATTTTTCAACTAAATTTTTTTCCCCAACTTCTAATTTTTCGACCGACAGAAGTGGTATATCAATCGGATGATAATATAACTAAGAATATGATTAAATAAAAACTTTAAGAAAAATGATATTTTTGCCCTTTTTAGGGAATTGAGTCCCCTTAATAGTATATTTCTAAAGACGAGAGCTTCAGCTCGGAAAGTTACAAGGAAATATTGAATTTTTAGAATAAAGAATGATTAATGCGCGCGGCGCAGCATTTGAACATTTGAAATACTTATAATGGGCTAAGTTCGTGTGACGTCATAATCAAATGATAATGACAAGCACGTGTTTCTAGTCAATCAATTCAGAAACTCATGTGACGTCACAGTCACACGATAAAAGCAATCGTGTTACCAGCTAATCCGTTCATGTGCTTCGCTGTTGCCAACTTTAGTTCTTTGCAGAAACTTTCTCTTAAAAGGTACATATTTGACAAAAGGAACAACGCTTTTAAGTATTCAAAATGCATTAAATAACTTTTGAATATTTTTACCCAATCACGAAATTTGATATTTTATCTAAGTTTTACAAATTGTACGGTAAGTGCAATGAGTTTACTATCTTTTTTGAATTCATTGGAGAGCTCGTAATTATCTTTATCATGTGACAGTCATGAATTGAGCCCATTATTGAAAATTTGTTTGAATATTTCTAGAAAAAGAATTTATTAGTGCTCATGAGTAAAGTGACTGAAAATTTTGTCTGCAAAGTGTTTATTTATTTTGAGTCACAAAAAACATTAAATTGATACACACCGAAGCTGGCGCAAATAAATGCTGATACATAAGCCTCTATTGAAATACTTCACAAAATAAGTTTATTACAAATTTTCTCTAAGAGTTTAACTAGTAGATGTGATGATTATACGGGGTGTTATCGAATTCGACAGTCTAATTCAGAGTGGCAGCATAGAGACGGCATATCACCATAGGGTCGCAAACCACGTTTTGTCGGTGAAAATCCGATAATAGTAGCCATAGGGAGGAAAAAGAGCCAGATAAGGAATGAATATAGAGATATATATAGCGCCGTGGTAGGGTTGAAGAAATCTGTACACACGCACGTTTTTTTTTATTCCAGGGAGAATAAAAGCGGCAAGCAAGTTACCATAGATGGGCATTGTATAAAGCTCGGGCATTAAGCAGAATTTAGTTACAATGTCGGATGGCAAGAATGAAGAATATGTGAATCTACAACTCATTGATGTACCTACAATTGAAAGGATGAATGAATAATATATCCATAAACGGCCTGATGCGTCTGACAATCCTTCGTCCATCGGCGTCGGCTGAACTATGGCCAAAGCGGCCGTAACTTTGAAACATTTTCGATGCATTATTCGTATTGTAAACACGCTTTACGTCTAATAAATATATTCCTTATCTTTTATTACCCCTTTTAATTCCACTGTATGGAACTGTGTATGAAAATTATTCCGACTAAACGTGGTTTGTGACTCCATGTTCAATGGGGATTTGTATCCCCATGCTGCCTACTATCTCCCCTCTTCATTTGTCGATCGAATTCGGCAACACCTTGTAAATGTTAAGAAATAGATGCAGTTTTTATATCTGATAAAATTTTATTCAATTGCAAACATATTTTTAAACATTGCAATGAGACACTGAAACAATTTAACTTAAAACCTCCTCTCTTTTTTGATAAATTTAGATTTTAAAAAAAGAAATACATAATTCATAATTTTAGGGATGTGTTTAATTTCGTAGTCGATCTGGTATATAGTAAAATAATAACAGTAATTATTTTCACTCAAATACTTGCTTAGAATTCTGGTTTTGAAAAATTAACTAAATTTAACTGTTCAATTTCAGTCAAAAGTTTCAAAATAGTTACTTATGGTTTCTAAGCCTTTGTCGTTTTTGTTGTTATTCCTTCGATGAAATATATATTAAGCCAAGATTGACAAAATAGTTGAACATAAGCAAGTATTGAACAAAAAACTAAAAATGCAGATTTTGCTTTGAATGACTCAAACGACTAGTAATATGCTTTGTCTTTTAATTATCTTTTAGCTATATATGAATACGTAGGAAATTAACTTGATCAGAGTTATTGTTTGTATGAATCAGATTTAAGCTGGATAAAAATTTGTTTATTATGTGAATTATATTCTTTTTTTAGAAAACGATATCATAAATACAGTGAAAAGAAATAAAACTCAATATTGTCTACACAATTATTTTTAAAACATATATAAACTTAAATTAGCTAGATAATTACTAACTGGTTCTTGTGCTAAACCTCTAATTGGTTGGTAATAACTACCATTGCACCGTAAGTAATTTTCTTGGAAGGTTAGCTTAAGGAGAGAATTAAAGGTATAATTAATAGCATATTTAATATATTATTTTTATAAAATCGTATAAGTATTTTAACACCATATCATTAATTTCAAAAGATTTAAAAAGATATTTATAATCTAAACTCTAAATTGAATAAATAATTTTGTTCATATAATATATACAGAGTGTCCAGCCTTAATGTGACCCAATAGCTAATTCCCGAACCGTTCGGTTTAGATATGCACTTCCAATTTGAAAAATGTTTTAAAACAGGTAAGGAATGTTTTTACGTGCTTTTCGAACCAAAAAACCCATTTAGAAAAAAATTACAAAAATTAATTTTTATACGGTCTTCTGGTCCTATCACTTACATTTAGAAAAAGATGCAGTACACAAAAACAAACTAAACACAAAAAGTTCCATTTTATTACGATAAAAACTGGTTGAGTTATGGAACTTTGAAAATCTTACTTGATATGCATTTTCTAGGTTATTTTCAAGAAGCTAGTAAGGGGTCGTCTCCAAAGTGAAATTAGTTGGAACTCTGCTAGGAAACTTTTGCTCTTGCACATCACTCTTATGTAAATCGTTTTTAAATTTAAAAGCATACGTTAATAATACAATAATTGAGTACTTATGAAATAAAATTTATTCTGTGCATGTGTAAAGCGTAGAAAAAATGAAATATTTTGGACGAAGAAAACATTTCAATAGGAGTTCCAAAAAATAGTCTTATATACTACGGCTTCAATCTGATTTTCTGCGTTTTTGCTGATCATGACGAAGGTTAAAAATCTGTTGTGTAGTTGCTTGCAATTGCATGCAGTCGTATTCTAATATTACGAATTATAGTAGGGAAAACGAGATGTATACAAATGAAGAAACTGCGAAATGGTACTGTTTAATGGGCAGTGTAATCGAAATAAGAGAGAGGCGGCAAGACTTTATGCCATTTAAT
This sequence comes from Trichonephila clavata, assembly GCA_019973975.1. Classification (NCBI taxonomy): domain Eukaryota; kingdom Metazoa; phylum Arthropoda; class Arachnida; order Araneae; family Nephilidae; genus Trichonephila; species Trichonephila clavata. The sequence continues at coordinate 6,435 of BMAO01009294.1, read as the reverse complement.
TTCCCACTCGAAGACATCCATCTTATTGCACAATTGCCCGTGCTGTTCAGCGCTTGTATAAAACTGGGAATAAACTGCAATAGACGTATTCCCTGTCTCTTGCCTTCACCATTATTTAAGTCAATTTGGTCATTCTGATATAATAAGACCCCTGATTCATGATTGGCGCATCATTCCACATTATGCTATAATTTGAACGTCAAATCCTGTATTATTTTCTTGCTATTTGTTAAAACAAGGTATTTTAATCTTTTCAGTACAAGTTGTATTTCTTTAATTTACTTTTTATTGTTTGCCATACCTCAATACAAACTGTCAATCTATGATGTTTACTACAATGTTTTAATTTTTCAATATTTTTTTTTGTGCTCTTTCTATAGATAATGAATTACTGTGCTCTAAACTCACTTTATATACGACCCCCTTTTCTGAGATACTCAACTGCTTCAAATTTATATAGGCATAATCCGGCCAGTTTTTATCGTAATAAAATGAAACTTTTTGTGTCTACTCTGCTTTTGTGTACTGCATCTTTTTCTAAATATAAGTGATAGGACCTGGCGACCGTATAAAAAATTATTTCTTGTAATTTTTTGTAAATGGGTCTTTTCGTTCGAAAAGCACGTAAAAACATCCCTTACTTTTTTAAAAACATTTTTTAAATTGGAAGTGCATATCTAAACCGAAAGGTTAGGGAATTAGTTACTGGGTCACATTAAGGCTGGACACGCTGTATATATATATATATATATATATATATATATATATATATACAGTGGTGGCAAAAAGTCCTGAACACACTCCTTTTTTAGCGTAATTTTTGTGTTTGACTACATTTTTCGTTGTGAAATTATCGCACTATCTTAAATAATGTCACAAACTGATACGCTCTGAGTGGCCGAACGGTTAGAGCACTGCTCTACAATGCAAGTGGCTCGGGTTCGAGCCTCACAGATATTTGTTTGTTAAATTCAATCATGACTTTCATTATTTATTATTATGGACATTTGCAAATTATGTAAATTGAATTTATGTTAATCTTTCCTCTGGTGGGTATTCTAGAACCCTCCACCAGGTTTATAAAAGTACTGCAGCTGGATAGGTCTTCAGTTGTGGTGCTGCCCGTGTAAAACACTACGACAAAATAAATTGTGTATTGGATAACATCGCCTTATTCCTTCTACGTGACATTTTGGTGGAGGCGCGGGGTAACGATAGCCATCGGCAACGGATATCAGAGAAAGTCGAAGGCTCCAAGGGCTACCTCCAGAATACGGGTTGCTACCTTGCCGAGTCCGAACTGTAAAAAGAATGCCGGAAGGTGAAACGGAAGACAAGGCAACATCATCAATTCCATCTATGTATGTTACCTATCAGCTGCCACGAGAGCCTTGTTCATTCTCTGGCTTGAATACCGAAGATGCTGAAAAATGGAAAAATGATTACGAGAGGATTGCTAACTACAACAATTGGGATGAAACAGTACGTCTTGCAAATGTCGTGTTCTATCTAAGCGGAACTGCAAGGTTGTGGTTTGACAACAATGAAGATCGATTGAAAAGTTGGACAGACTTCGAGAGACTTTTTGAAGAGACTTTCGGAAGGCCTGAGGACGTAAAAAGTTTTGCAGAAGGATTATTAAGGACAAGGGCTCAGCGTCCTGGCGAAACGCATGAGTCTTACGTTCAGGACGTATTGTCATTATGCAGGAAAGTGGATAAAAATATGCCAGAAGATCAAAAGATATCGCATCTCATGAAAGGGGTGGCTGAAAATCTCTACCAGGTACTGATAAACAGAGAAGTTAACACAGTAGATAAATTTGTTACGTGTTGCCGTGAAGTGGATGCCATGAGAAAGAGACGAGTTGTGCCGCTACGATATGAGAGACTACCTAATGTTACACCCATATCAATGGCCAATGAAGGAGATCTAAGCGATCTAATTCGAAGGATTGTTAAAGAAGAAATCGAGAAAGTACTCCCACGGATCGCAACATGTATAGACGACGAGCCAAGTGATTTGGAATCCATTATCCGAGAAGAAGTTCGAAGCAATTTGGCTCCACTCTCTCGAGAAAAACCTACGCCTTCCCCTTACAGAACTCAAAGGACTGGCGGAAGTTCCTGGAGACCAAGGCCGAGACCTCGACAAGAAAACAGACCAACTCAACAGGATACCGGAAGGAAGACTGACCTTTGGCGTACTTCAGATAACGTACCAATTTGCTTTCATTGTGGACGACCGGGTCACGTGACTAGATATTGCCGTGATAGACGACGTGTTTTTAACGCAGCAAGACAAAGAAGGCAATTAGACCAGTCAGAACGCTGGGATTCCGACTCTCTTTCTGATTACGGCCGCGATCCTGAATCTAATTACCAGCGTTACAGAAGTAATTCGCCGTACCCTAGACGCAATTTACAACGCCACCAATCAAGATCTCCATCTCGTCGCTCACCTGTTAGGTCCAGTGAGGAAAACTAAGGCATGCGACCTGCGTGGGAGGTAAGGCCGCAATAAACGAAAACCCTCCAGTATACACGACTGCTAAACTAGTCAGAAACTTTGTATCCGTAACTGTCAATGGGCATATCGTTAATGCCTTGGTTGATTCAGGAGCTGATTATTCAGTAGTTTCCGAACAGTTACGCACGCAACTAAGGACGCCCATGTTTTCAGAACACAATCCGATTCTTCTAACTGCCTGTGGTAAGGTTGTAGAAGCTATATATAGGACGATGCATGTTGCGAGTGAACTTGAATGGAGTGGTGCAACCTTTCGAATTTTTGGTATTCCAGCAATGCAGTCATGATCTCATATTGGGATGGGACTTTTTCAAAGCAACTGATGCCATTATTGATTGCGGATCAGGTGAACTTCAGATTGGAGAAGTCTCTCCAAATGATCTCAAAATGAATGAAGTAAATTCTGGTTTATATGCGGTCAGTGACTTTGTCATTCCAGGAAACTCTATAAGAAAGATTTCCGCTTTGGCTAAAGACCATCTGACCTTAGAAAAGGTTATAGTTACTGGAATGAAGAATTTTGAATGGACAAAACAGCTAAAAGTCCCAGCTACAATAGCCACACTCCAGAATGGTAAAATAGATATTTTTGGATTGCTAACAGTTCCTCTCAGCCACAGATAATACCAGCTGGCATGTGTATAGCCGAAATGACGGATATTGAGGATGGATTGGTAAGTTCTTTGAACGAGAATGCTGACAAAATCGAAGTAAAACAGATGAAGCACCCTAGACAGTCGGTGAAAGAACTCAAATGCCTTGTAGACCCGGAACTGCGTGAGGCGCAACAGAAAGATCTTTTGAAGTTGCTTAACGACTTTACAGATGTTTTTGATTTTGAGAACAAAATAAGAGTCTCGAGTAAAGTAAAACACAAGATAAACACCGGCGATTGCCAACCTATTAAGCAAAAGCCATATAGAGTGTCTTTTGAAGAGAGAAGAATAATTCAAAAAGAGGTTGATCAAATGCTGAAGCTTGACATCATAGAGCATTCGGAGAGTCCGTGGTCATCCCCAGTTGTTCTGGTGAAAAAGAAAAATGGATCCTGGCGTTTCTGTGTGGATTACCGTCGCTTGAACAAAATTACCAAAAAGGATGTGTACCCTTTACCCCGGATTGACGATGCCTTGGATAACCTTTCGGGTGCAAGCTTGTTTTCTACAATAGACCTTAAGTCTGGATACTAGCAGATTGAAGTCGATGAAAGAGACAGAGAGAAGACTGCTTTTATTACTCCGGATGGATTATACCAATTTAAGGTTATGCCATTTGGGTTATGTAACGCCCCAGCCACGTTCGAAAGAATGATGGATAGTATCCTTAAAGGGATGAAGTGGAAGCACTGTCTATGTTATCTAGATGATGTCATTGTCTACGCTGCCTCTTTCGAAGAACATCTTTTGAGATTGAGGATGGTGCTTCAGTGATACGAGATGCTGGATTGACACTGAACCATAAAAAGTGTCGTTTTGGTCAAAGAAGCCTTAAGATTCTTGGTCACTTAGTGGACAAAGATGGAATTCGTCCAGATCCAGGGAAGGTCGAAGCAGTTCTAGAATTTCCAACCCCCCAAACCGTTACGCAAGTTAGAAGCTTTTTAGGGATCTGCTCTTATTATCGCCGATTTGTCCCTAATTTTGCCGACATCGCCAGGCCGTTGCACGAATTATTGAAGCAAGATGTTAAATTTGTATGGAAAGAAGAACATCAATCAGCATTCATCCGTTTAAAATCACTGCTGACGAGATATCCTGTGCTTGGCTTCTTTAAACCAGAAGCTAAAACCTTAATACATACTGACGCCAGTGATATGGCATTGGTGCTATTCTCGTACAAATACAGAGTGGGTTAAAAGGCCTATTGCTTATGCATCCCGATCACTTTCAACATCCGAGAAAAATTATTCGACTACAGAGAAGGAATGTTTAGCAGTTATTTGGGCGATAAGTAAATTCCGACCCTATATCTTTGGCCACCCATTTACAGTGGTAACAGATCACCACTCTTTATGCTGGTTGGCGAATCTAAAAGATCCATCTGGGCGATTAGCAAGGTGGGCTTTGCGTCTTCAAGAGTACGATGTGGAAATAGTTTTCAAGACCGGAAGAAAGCACCAGGATGCTGATTGCTTATCGAGAAGCCCACTGCTTAAAATTGAAGAAGAGCCCACTGAAGATATACCATTCCTTAATACCATTACCAATTTCAAAAGTGAGCAAAGTAAAGACCCTGATGTAGCAAATATTCGAGACGAAATGGTTAGAAAGAGAGACTTCTCAAAGTTTAAAGAAATTAGTGGAATTTTATACAGAAAAAACTACGATCCTTTAGGAAAGCAGTGGCTATTGTTCATACGAAACATCTTAGAGGGGACGTATTAAAAAGCCTTCACGATGCACCGACAGCGGGTCATTTAGGGTTTGAAAAAACGTACGACCGAATCAGACGGAAGTATTTCTGGCCTGGCCTATACCGCAGTGTCCGACGCTATATGTGTCTCATTGTCGAGAGTGTCAAAGGCGAAAATCTCAACCTCAGCGACCTCCAGGATTGCTTCATCCAATATTGCCAGGGGATATCCCGTTTGCTAAAATAGGGATAGATTTACTTGGGAGATTTCCTCTAACAAAGCAAGGGAATAGATGGATAATTGTCTGTACAGATTATCTCACTCGATTTACTATCACAAAGGCCCTACCAAGCGGTGAAGCCACGGAAATAGCCAAATTTCTGGTTGAAGACGTTATACTGAAACATGGATCACCAAGGGAAATCATCAGCGATAGAGGGCGATCATTTTTGTCGAATCTCGTTAAAGAAATAAATAATTTATGCTTGACGTATCATTTGCTAACTACTTCATATCACCCTCAGACAAATGGCCTCACGGAAAGGTTCAATAAAACACTCGCTGACATGCTGGCCATGTATGTCGATGTTGACCAAAAGAATTGGGACAACATACTTCCATTTGTCACCTTTGCATATAATACCGCAAAGCAGGAGACGACAGGTTTCAGTCCATTTTTCCTTGTTCATGGACGTGATGTGGATACTCTACTAGATGCCATTTTGCCCTTTCTTCCCGATGAATCAGCGAATGATTACGTTCAAAACCTGATAATGAAGGCCGAAGAAGCTAGACAACTAGCAAAAATACATCTAACAAGAGCACAAGACAAAGACAAATGCCGTTATGATGAAAGACATCGGATAGTGAATTACAAAGAGGGAGACCTGGTTTGGATATTTACTCCAATCCGCAAAGTTGGATTATCTGAGAAATTGTTAAAGCGATACTTTGGACCCTATAGGGTGAGAAAAAGGTTATCCGAAGTGACTTATGAAGTGGAACCTTGTGATAGTATGCGCACCAAACGAAAATTAAGAGACGTGGTACATGTTCTGCGAATGAAACCTCATAAAGACCCTGACCTTCAGCTAGAAGGTATTGAACAAGAAAAGTCACCAACGGAACCAGTCCGGACTGTTTTTGACAAAAGGAACCTAAACAAGTTTACTTTGGACCTATTACAAGAAGCCGTTCGAAACAACTACAGCGGGTCGCTGTGTCTCCTAAGGAGGGAGAAATGTCACAAACTGATACGCTCTGAGTGGCCGAACGGTTAGAGCACTGCTCTACAATGCAAGTGGCTCGGGTTCGAGCCTCACAGATATTTGTTTGTTAAATTCAATCATGACTTTCATTATTTATTATTATGGACATTTGCAAATTATGTAAATTGAATTTATGTTAATCTTTCCTCTGGTGGTATTCTAGAACCCTCCACCAGGTTTATAAAAGTACTGCAGCTGGATAGGTCTTTAGTTGTGGTGCTGCCGTGTAAAGCACTACGACAAAATAAATTGTGTATTGGATAACATCGCCTTATTCCTTCTACG
>BMAO01009293.1:0-22301 GCA_019973975.1 Trichonephila clavata | reverse complement strand
ATATAAAAAAATAGCCTGATAATTGAATAACACAAATTATTACAAACTTATAGATACTCAACATTTAATAGGGACTTGCCCTTGTAACATTCTAAAAATTCCTGCAAATGGTTTGCATAAGATTATTGTTCTAATTACAGTATTCTATCTATAGAAAAAATTATGTGTAAAATGTTATATTTGAAATGTACAAATTCAATTTATGCAGTGTTCGACTCTCTTTTACATGTAAGTTGGGAAAAATGTCACTAAATCCTCTTTCCTGAAAGTTGAAAAAAACTGGGCAAATTTTATCACAATGAAAACCATTTAGGTACCGGAAAATTTAAAAAGGCCTGACACAGAAATATTAAAATAAATATACATTTTCACGTAACTTGATTTAAAATATAAGCCGATAACTTGTTTTGCAAATCGGATCCTCACCGAAATCAAAACAAATGTGTACATTATTTAAAAGCTGTCCGTTCAAAAAATATTTGGTTGAAAATTTGGAGAAAAAGAAATTTTTTTCATGAAAATGTTTGCTTCACCTGCATAATTAATCTGTATTACGACTTAAGCACAACTTTTCCCTGAAAAGAAAACTATTGCTTTGTGTTACGGTTTATTTGTGAGTTAGAAATAACTCGCAAATGATAAAAAAGGAAATATAATGTACACTATGTATTGAAATTTTATTTTTTCTTGTGAACAGCATTCGCGCGCGCGCGCGCGCGCGCAATATGAAAATCCACGCGATCATCTCAAGTCTTATCCTCGAACCAAGTGGTCATAGTGGACGCTTTTTTTCGAATCCTAATGTCGTATAAGACTCGCCAAATAATAGATTTGAAGAATGCTGAACGTCAAGTCCTAATTTTGATGCAGTGCAACAATGCAAGCTAACGAGTCGCTTGCCTCTGAAGTTTATTTGTGAAACTTCTGAAAGTGCTTTTTTTGTAATATTGCTTGTTTTCTGAAACAGCCAGGCACTATTTTGAAATAAAGCAGTATTTAATAAAAACAATCAAAGAAATCTAAAATATAACCTGAAAGGAAGTTAAAACATACTATATATATTAAATATAGCAGATGATTGACATTTAGAAATACCTTCAGTGCACAGAATTAAATTTAGTACCTCTCTTGATTATAATTCCTCTACAAATACTTCCAAATGATACATCGAAGTTTAATATAACGCTAGAATGTCCATGAGTGTAGATTGGACACCGGAGCCTGTTTATTTTGATATTCTTTCCACAAATTTGTAGGGAATTTGAAAACTTTTTCTTGACTTTTAATTATTTTTAATGGTGATTACACAGAAAAACGTATTGTTGTTGTAGGTTAATCGGGAGATACAAATAAATATATCTAGAATGTTCGCTGGTGTCTGTTCCACACCAGGGCAATTTATGATTTGAAATAGCTGTCGTTCAGCAAAATATAAATCACGAAGTGTAGAAAATTCTAATAATAATGTTAGGATATGTAGTATTCATCATTAAAGACTACTCAAATAATAAATCACTTATTTATTATTTCTTTAAGACACAATTATACAATTAATAATCAACTTTAAGAACAATAAATTATCATGGAGTATTATCAGCATTCAATTATGGACGACGGAATACTAACTGATATCACGAGGGGAAATAACACGTACAATCAAACTACACATTTAAATTTAAGCCTCAAAAGTTACAGACCTGAAATCTTCTTCAGTAGGAACCTGGAACAAGTAGAATTTATAAAGTGGCTGTAATTTCGGATATCTTCAATAACTTCTGATCCGCCCTAATAATCTTCAAATTTCACTTTATTAAGCTAGACGGATAAAAACACCTTCTTGGACAACGACGTAATTTACTTTATAATCTCAAACACGGAGTTCTACTCTATCAAACCGCTTAGTCATCCTCCCTCAAACCGCTTAGTCATCCTCCCTCAAACCGCTTAGTCATCGTTTTCTTCATTTTAAGTTAAAATAATAAAAAAAAAAAAAAAAAAAAAAAAAAAAAAAAAAAAAAAAAAATAATAAAAAAAACTTCCTGAACACACATCGCATTTTTGTGTCACCTTAAATGCACTGTTATTGGATTCACAGGAGAAAATGGTCAGTTATACTAAAATAGTTGCGTCTTAGTGTTTCGTTACACAGCGTTTGCTTATCACCCCATAAAAATGATTTCATTAGATTTTCGTTCCTTGTGATGAGTAGACATCCTGAAACCATGATTTTTAGAAAAGGTCTTAGCCCTGATGACATTGCTAATTTGTTGCGAAAGCTTTCTGAGCTAAAATCGAATGGGGAAGAGCTCTCTTGTTCTAATTTAGATTCCGGGGGTGAAGTAATAAGATCGCTTGAAAATGACTGCGAAGAACCTGAAGAAAGTACAGATATAATTGATAATATTTCAGTACAACTTGGTAAACATATTTCTACGGATGGCACAGAATATATCGCATAATAGTAATGTTTCTGGCATTTTTGCGATTAAAAATGTTTTACAATAAAGCAGTGTTCCAACAAGCTTCAAAAAATAATTTCAACTTCAGTTTTTTACGATATAAAGGTTCACGATGTATGTTAATTACATGAAATATAATATTGAAAGACCGACTCAACAACAGTACTGCAATTATTTAGTTATTACAATTAGTTTATGTATTTTATAAAGTGGTGCCAATACAAAACCTGTGGACGCTCAAAGGTAATCAAAATAGGGTCCGTTTTACTATTAATGTAAGTTTTACAGAAATTCAAAAAAATTTATATTTTCTAAAAAGAAGAACTTATGTGAGGTAAGTATCTCTATATCAGGTATTGCAATGAACCTCAAATCCTTAACGAGGAATTAATAAAAAAAAACAATTCCACTTCTTCAAATTCGAACATTTTTAAACATTTTTTAAAAAGTTTTTTTTAATGTGCTTTGAGACAAATGAACACATTAATCTATCCATACATGAAATCATGCGCGATATTTTTTTTCCTTTCATTAATTATGTTTCGACGCTTTTATATTGTTTAATATCAAAACTTATCATTTAATAATCAATACCTTTAAGTTAACAATATAATTATAACGATGTTAATTAAAACCAACTTTTTAGATAGGCATATGAACACGTAAACTTAAGTGGTTAAAATTAATCTTTTTTTCATTCTGTAACAGTTTAGAAGGGAATGCAATATTGCTGTTAGAAATTAAAAAAATTAAGATAATTTGACGAGTTGATAAAAACCCTGATTTATGACACCTCACAAATTCCCCTTAAATTTTTTGTTTCCCTTCTGTTTTACTGCTGCACTTTATCTACATCTAGGTCAAGATTTGGTTGTGTAAGTGAATAATGCGCTGGTTACAATTGTTTTCGCTTTTATACCTACCTCAAAATTTTCGGAAGTTAAAATTTAATTTTTTTTCCTCAGCCATTTTAATAAACTGCTATAACTTTTCTTTTACTTAGGTTCCTCAATAATATGGCAACCATTGTTTTAAAAAAAATCAATAACGGGTTTGTACATTTCTCTACACTACAAGCTGTACAGTAAAAAATGTTCACAAATAATTCTTGCTATAATCTTCATATTTTTTTACTTTATTTATGTAAGAAAGCGAACGGATTTTTTTCTATTTTATTTACAATCCACTTTCGTTCAGTTAATTTTAGTTAATTATGTAAATAGAAGTGTTTTGAATGGATTTAATTTGTTAGCTATTGCTGATAAAAAAAAAGTCTAAAATGTATCTTTTAATTGGAATTTGCAGTATAGTTTCCCATAAAAAATTATTATTACTACTAATATTTCACATATTCAACATTCAAACATAAATGTCAAAATGATTGGAGCGTCGGTAAGGGTGTGTAACTGTTTGAAACTCGGAATGCATGTGAGTTTCAAAGAGTTTATGCGTCATTTTGAAGCAAGCGAAATACGGGTAAAATCAGTAAGCACAGATTTTTGAACCTTTAGAGTGTAATTGTCTGTTAGATAGTTTGCGGCATTATTTATATTTAACAAAATGTTACAAATTTTATTCTGCTGTTTTTGTGGCCACCTTAGGGGCACGGTCTTGCACTCGTGGTTGGCATTGTGAAGTTTTGGCTCAAATGTCTGTTTCACTAAATTCACATCTTGTGGTGTTCTCTTCATCAAATGAACACGTTTATAAAATTAATTTCATCGGCCTTAAGAATACTTCAAAATATGATTAAAAATTTTTAAATGAAAGAAACCATTTTTGTTGAACAGAATATTTAATTACATTCATACCTGGTATTAAAGTGGAGTGATTGGATTGCCCAAAACAGCAATAAAAAATAAGTTTTTTTCCTCCAAATTCTCAGTTTTCTTTCTCATTTTTCAAAATCATTCTTCTAATTCTTTCAGAAAAATGTGGTAATTTTAATATTAATACATGAACAAGCGTAACATCATTCCCCATTTATAAATTATGCTTCCGTTGTGTTCAAATATTTAAATATCTTTTACAATGACATCCAAATGTTTGAAAGAATTCTCCATTCATCATTAGAGGCTTGTTCTATTTTTTTAATATTCCTTATTATTATTCTGAAGATGATAATTATTCTTCATTATTAACTTTTTAAAATTAATATATTATAGAAAGTTATATTGTGCCATAAAGAACTGAATTAAGGGCCAAACTTGGCTCGCATGCCATAGGGTGCCGACCATTTATCTGTACCGTTTTATATAACATTCTAATTATAAAATAGTGGATTAATTCCTGGCCAACATTTCAGAAAGCTGATATGCATTTAATCTTCCGTGGTGGAAGCTCTTTACTTGTTGCGTAGTGTGGAAGTTTAGTGAGTGGATGTGTGCAATGTCGGTCTCGGTTTCGTTCTTTGAAAATGATTGAAAATCTAGAGGTATGTTACTTCAATAGTTATTCTCTTAACTTCTTATCGTGTGATTGTCAACTAATTAATAACCAAATATATTCGTGATTCTTAATTATAAGTATATATTGGTTTTAGTTTGTTTAAATGTAGAAAACCTACACAATTAAAGAAACGCATTAACGTATGATAATCTGCGTATTAGAAATAAATATCTTCATAATTAGGATTTGATTTACTTCTATGTTACACATTTCTGTTAAAATCTTCGTTTATCGACGCCTTTACAGCTTAATTGTCTCTACATTTACGTTAATGTTCGAATATATTAGTACAAACGTGTTTTTCTTGTTTGAGTTGGTATGCCATTGCTAGCGATGTCCCGAACCACTTCAAACCCGTTGTATCTGCATTTAGGTAGATCGTCTTTGACTATAATTTATATATATTGGTGTATCCGGAGCTTAATTGTGAGCCTTTTAGTGGAGCCGCTGGTAATTTCCATTATGCCTTCTGTACAACGCGTGTTAATTTTACTTGTTTAAAGTTGTGTATTACTCCAAGGAACTGTTCTAAAATAAATCGCTCTCAAGGAACACACATCTATGGCTGTAAGAATATGGCTTCTACGATTGTAACTATGGCAGTTGCTGTGATCGAATTAAGTATTTCAAGAATTTTAAAAGCTTAGGCTAACGACAGAAGTAAAATTTTAGCCCTTAACCTCGATGTTTTTCCTGGACCATGATCGGATATCACTGTCGGTTAGATGTTGTAATTAACAGCACAGCAACAACAACAAGAATTTTAAAAACATTTCAAAATTCTGGATCATTCTCTAAAAAAAGAAGAAAAAATATGGGTGCAAGAGAGAGAGAGAGAGAGAGAGCGGAAAATTACATCAAGAATTGATAAACTTTTAAAACGAAATAGCAAAATAAATCCATGAAAAAAGCATAGACCTCTGAAGTGATTTATTGGATAATGGCATCGAAGTGAGTACCTCAACTGCATGGAAAAGGCCTTACGAAATTGGCTTTCTGGTAACAAGACTGATGAAAAACTATTTCTAACTCATAAAATCAACAGCAAAACATGCTTAGCATGGGAAAAAATAAACTAATCATGGCCTATTAACGACTGGAAGAAAGTGATTTTGAGTGATGAAAAATTTATTTTTGCAGGAATACAAATCAAGTGTAGTTAGACGAAGTGAAGTTAGAACTTTGGTATTAGATAATATCCAAGAGACTGAAAAACATCCTTTTAAACAGAAATTTGGGGGTTTTATTCACAAGGAATGGCCCTGGCAGCTTATTTCCTTTAAAATGCATGATGAATTCTACCAAATATATAGAAATACTAGCTGACCCGGCCATGCATTGCTGCGGATTTGTTTTAATAAGTCAGTTCAATATTATCCTAAGCTATTCAATGCAGTTAAATTAATCTTCATTTATATTATTGGATGGTTGAAATAAAGTATAGAACAACAAATTATTTTAATTTTGCATTTCATTCCTCTCCTTTTTGAGTGTAGTATAATGTATGAATTACTAAAGATGTCGTTAAGTAAAAACATATAAAGATTTAATTTTATACATGTGGTGAAAAACGCTGATTCATTGCAATTTTTATCATTTTAAAGTATAACAACAAATAATTCTATGCAACTAATAGCTAATCGGTACACAATATTTTTCAAAAACCCGTATTTTGCTAACTCAAATAGATTCAACGGTTTCCGCACAAGTGAGTATGTAACTAACATCTAGTTGCCTACTCGAGAAACATGGATTTTCTTAGTCCAGGTATCAAATGAATATTGTTCGGGTTTCAGATTCATTTATGGTCATCGCGAAAGTCAAACGAATCGGGAATTGAAGCCTTTTGAATGGTACTAGAGATTCTGACGGTATCAACAGATTCCGTGCAACAGATTCCATAATAATAGAAACGAATTTTCGTTTAAACTTTACAGTCAAAATGTTTGCTTCAAGGAGTTCCCGGTACAATTCTTTTGATTATCAAACGTGCATGGTTGTATTATATAGATAGATTTAAGTTACGCAGATAATAACCAGGAAACTAACCGAAGATTATGGGGTGACATTCCTGATACATCTAGAGAATTCAAAAACTCGGTTGGAAAATTTACTATTTTGTTTTCATCAACAATAGTGTCGACTGATTTAAAAGGGTTTGGATCAACTGGCAACAACCTGTGTCTGGAAGTTTATTTCATCACAAGATCATCATTTCTTCTGATTAAGTAATAGGATTACAGAGGCAATAATTATCTATATAATAATACAGTATATCCGGAAAGACACTCTCAATCACATCCTTTTTGCCTAATGAAGATTATAGAAATCGTTTGGCAATTTTATGCATTATGTATTGTGATGAAGTTCTACTTCACCGTTTCCAATATTCAGTAGTTGGTTACGAAATAATTGCTCAGATAGATCTTCTTGCAAATGTACTCGCGTGTTTATAGTCAGTCGAAGTGTTTCCACGTTTCGTCATAAAAACGATTGTTTTAAACTGGCGTTATACTCGTGAGCAAAAGTAGAGAGTGTTATGTCTGTCAATGTCGATCGGATATCAACAGACAGTAATACAACAGCAACACTGAATATTTTCTCGTTGCCATTTAAATCTTGCAAAGCTTTATGTAATGCTTTGAATGAATGTGGGTTATGGTACACTTATTCCTGATCATGATTGAATTCATTCGCAATATGCAGACAATCCACTCTTTTTTCAATGGTGCACATTGCATTTTCTAGCTAATGAATGTTCAATGGCAGCTGATGCGGAATGTGCAGTTTCCCCACCATCTAACAAAGTGACACTATTGCCCGAAGACGCAATTTTCTATTGCAATCATAATTTCGCACGACGGCACCTTAAACTTTAGTTGCTATAGGGAATGAAAATCCTGAGGTGGAACTCAAACGCAAAGCCATTTGACCTCAATCCAGCAATATCCAGAAAATTTAAGGAAGCTCTTGAAATCCATATCCAGATTGCCGTTCCGACCCCGAGAAGCACTCGGTGCCCACTTTCGACGCCCCTGCTCCTGTAAGTTCAGTCTCTGAAGGGGGACTTTACGGTCGGTTGGCATTATCCGGCAAGTTACGGGAGTTTTTAAGATCCGATTTCACATTATTATTGTTTCCCATCCAGAAAAACACAAGGAGAGCATTTCTCTCGTCTCAAGAATTTTAAAGCAAGCCCCTTCTACAGTTCGTGCAAAATACTTTCGTCTGGCATTATTTGACGTAGATATGAGATTATCTTGAATTGTATTGAAAATATTCGTATCGGCAGTACCGAAATACAATAGAGACCCACTTTTTGCGTTAAATCATCGGCAAGTTAGGCTGGTACTGCTGTCCGAGTATATTCCGATCCCCCCGCATTATCTGGCAAAACTAAAGGTATTCCTATATTTTGATTTCAGACTCGCTTAAACCATCTCAAATTACACCAGGAATACACTTTTCCCGCGCCAAGATTTTAAAGGTGAGTTCCTGCCCCGGTTTGTGTAAAAGACGGTCATCCTGAATTATCCGGCAAAGTTACTGTTATTTCTCAGATTGAAAATTAGATGCAGATTATCCATTTTGAAATACACCATGGACCAAGTTTTCACGTTCCAAGGCTTTCAAGGCAAGCCCCTGCTATGGTGTGTTTAAAATGCGGTCGACTGGCATTATCCGGCAAAGTTATCGAAACTCCTAACATTCAATTTCGGATTCTCATTTCACACTCCAAAATGCACACGGAGCTGACTTTTGATGCTCCAGCGCGAGCAAGTTCAGTCGCTAGAGAGAATGAAAATCCAGACGCGGGACTCGAATCATATGTCTTTTCTTATAATTCAGACAATATCCGGCACGTTTAGTAGATTTTCTGAAATATGATTTCAAATTGTCATTTCCCGCCCCTAGATGCAATTGGAGATTATCCCTGAGCCGGCAAGTTCAGTCCATGGAAGGGGCATTAGGGTCTTCCGGTATTATCTGGCAAAGTTACAGGAATTTCTAAAATGCAATTTAAAAATCTCGTTCACCTTCCCAAATTACAACAGAAACGCCCTTTTTCCGCACCTAAACATTAAGTGTAAGCTCTTGCCACGGTTTGCGTAATAAATGGTCGTCCTGAATTATCCAGCAAAGTTACAGTTATTTCTCAGATTGGATATCAGATTCGGATATTCATTTTGAAGTACGACAGTGTCCAAGTTATCATGATTCAAGGTATTAATATAAACCCCTCTTATGGTCCGTCTAAAATACGGTCGGCTGGCTTCATCCGGCAAAGAGTTACGGTTATTTTTCAAAACTGACTCAAAAATCGGGTTCCATACCCCGAAATACGCGAGGCACTTAATTTTCGTGCATTTTGGTTTGCAATATCTGCTTCCACAGACTCATGAGCATTGCCACATTTTGCGATTATTCCCGAACGGGAATATTCGCAAAATCTAGCAAAGTGTTTTCCGGATTCTTCACATTTCCGGCAATAAATAAATTATGGCGCCATTAATTGAAATAAAATATATCTTATGTTTTAAGTTGGATGAAATGACACACAGTGTGCAAAATTTTCTATGATCGGGTGAATAGTTTTGGAGTCTACCACAGACAAACTTGTGAAATGTAATTTTTATATATAAAGATTATGTAGCAGGATTTCTCTCCATTCATGAAAACATTTAATGGAACATTTCAAAATGAATTAGCATCTTGTAACAATTCGAAATTGGCCCATACTTTTATTCCTGGAAAAAAATAATAGTGCTCGATTGGTCTGAAAAATCCCCAGACTAAATCCTGTGTAAATTTTAATGGCATATTTTCAAAATTCCTTTTGTTGAGATGAATCACCTGACAATAAAGCAAATGATAAAAAGAGCTATAATTGTGTGTTTGTAAGATGATGAACTCAAGAACGCATGTGTGATGCTGTAGTGAAATCAATGGCAAGACGTGTTGAAGGTAATTTTCGCTAAATGAAGACATACTTCGTACTAATATACAGATTTTTCCGTCTATCTAAGGTATTTAAGGATAAAAGGTTAATGGTTTAGAAGAAAATCACCCTTTTCTCATTTGTTTATAATAATTCGTACACGATAATATGTCATTAATAGCTTGTTTAAGTCTTTAATGCACTGATTACAATTGTTTTCGTTTTCATACGTACCTTTTTTTTTTAAGTTAAAATTTTGATTCTTTTCATAAGTTCTTTGAATAAATTTTAATCATTTTGATTTTATTTAAATTACTATAGTATTGCGACCATTGTTTGAAAAAAAATCAATAACAGGTTGATATATTTGTCTAGAGCATGGCTTTACAAGTAAAAAATTTTCACACCTTGCAATTTTCTTTAAAATTTTGTTCTTTATTTATGCAAGAAAGTGAATGGATTTTTTCTGGTTTATTCAGAATCCACTTTAGTTTAGTTAATTTTAATCAATGAAATAAATATAAGTATTTTGAATGGATTTAATTTAACTATTGCTGATAAAAAAGACTGAAATTTCTCTTTTAATTTGAATTTGCTGTATTTTCCCCATAAAAAATTATTATTACCACTAATATTTCACATATTAAACATTCAAATATAAATTTCATATTGTTTGGAGCTATGATAAGGAAGCGTAACTGTTCGAAACTAGGAACGCATGTGAGTTTGGAACAGTTACCACTTTCTTTTGCAACAAGCCAAATACGAGTAAAAGCATATTAAAAATTAGAAAGCACAGATTTTTGAAACTTTATAATGTAACCGTGTGTTAGATAGTTTCCGGCATTCTTCCTGTTTAGCAAAATTTTATTCATTTTATTCTGCTGTTTGTTTGGTCACCATGTGGGCTCGCACTTGTGGATGGTGTTGTAAAGTGTTGGGTCAAATGGTTGGTTCATCGACCTTAAGACAAGTGTACTCGTTAACCACTAGAATGAACAAGAGGAGCCAACATGGCGGCCATTGATGTTGACGCGTCATTTCGATCGCTTGAAGATTGCTTCGAATCTTTGGAAAATGTACTAAATTGTGTTAGAAACCCAAGCAAAAAGTTGCGTGAAGGTGCAAGAACTGCTTTGGGTAAGTTGAAATTACATTTTTCAAAAGCTTTCAACAAATATGGAGATGCAAAGAATAACGATCATGTCCCAGCGTCGTATACAAAACCATCATATGCTCGTATCGTGGCGCCATCTATCATTCCCAATGAGAGTAATTTAATGAATAATGTTATTGTATGTTCTAACAAAAATGATTTTACATATGAGGAAGTGCGAAAAATCATCAGAACTCAGTTAAACCCTAGACAAATTCAAGTAGGGATAAAAAAGATGAGAACCATCGATAATAATCGAGTGCTTGTTCAATGTGTATCAAAAGAGGATAAAGAAAGGTTTTCGAATGTAATAAAAGAAAAAACAAATTCGCTTCAAGTGTCTTTCTTCTCCGCGGAATAGAAACCCAAATTTGCTTTTGAAAAATCTTCCGAATGATATTAGTGATCATGAAGTTCTCCAGCTTTGAAGAAACAGAATCCGGAATTGGGGGAGAAAGAACAAATATGGGAGGAGACAAAAATTCGTTTCACTCTTAAAGAATTCGAAAACTCCCGGCATTTGGTTCTAGAGGTCAGTCCGATTTGTCGAAAACTGTGCCTTAATATGAACTTCCTGAGAGCAAACTGGAACGTTTGTAAAATCGAGGATTTCCTGGCCATTAACCGTTGCTTTAAGTGCCTTGGATATCATCATAAGGCTGCTAACTGTGAAAATGGCTTGTGCTGTTTCAAATGTGCTGGAGAACACAAGAGTAGTGAGTGCGATCTCTCTACTCAGGTTTGCGTTAATTGTATTAGATTCAATAAGAAAACAAGAGACCCAAACAAAAAAGTTGATGTGAATCACAAACCCTATTCTAGCTGTTGTAAATGTCATCAATTTATGGAGAAACTTGTTGCATCTCAAACAAGTTATGAATAATGTTTTACCTCAACCGCATTTACGCATTTTACAACTTAATTTGTGCATAAATCAAAAGTGCTACACAGCAGCTTAGTTTGAATATGGAAGTTCGCAATATTGATGTTGCGTTGGTACAAGAGCCTCATTCGTACAAGGGAACTCTTCTTGGATTTCCTTCGTCTTACAGAGTTTTCATCAGTCCTTCTTTCGAGATAATTAAAGCAGACATTATTGTCAGAAATAGAAATATTCCAACCTTTCTAGATCTAAATCACCTTGATTACAATATGGTGACAGTGCGCTTAAACATTAATAAAGTATCCTTTTTGTTTGTTTCCTACTATTTCCAACCTTCCAAGAATATTGATTTTGATTTGGAAAAAATTAACCAACTTTTTTCCAAGATGCCCATAAACAGATTGGTCTGGTCAATGGACGCTAATAGCAAATCTGAAACATGGTTCAGTCCCCTTTCTGACTCTAGAGGTTCCAAGCTCACCGATTTTATTAGTGCCCATAACCTCTTTGTCATTAATGAAGATTGCGGTCCTACATTTTGTGTCTCTGAAGGTTCTAGTTACATTGATGTAACTGCAGTTGGAACTGATTTGCTGGAAGATGTTTCTTGTTGGCATTTGCCTACTTATGATTCTCTGTTCGACCACAGAGCAATTGAGTTTGATATTGTTCTTAATTCCAATTCTCAAACAAAAAATGGTGACTTTTGTATTTTCAACCTGATAAAAGCGAACTGGAAACTCTTCTATGATACATCAAATTGCTTGCTGTCAAACATTAGTAGTCGCATCGGTTCCTGCTAAAATCCAGAATCCTTACATGATCTCGTAGATAATCTCCTTTCTATTATTCTAAATTCTTGTAAAAATCAATTCCAATTAAAAAGCAAGGGATGCACAGAATTCCTTGGTGGACAACGGAAATTGGGTGCATGAGAAAGCACGTTAATGCTGCAAGACGAAGATTCCAGAGATGTAAAAACATCGCTTTAAGAGAAATTTATAAAAGTAAATACAAAGAATTAAGAACTAATTATAATTTAAAACTTTTAGATGCCAAATTAAGCTCATGGAAGGAATGTTTGGATGAAATTAATGTAAATAATGTGTGGAAAAAGATTTATACCTATGACGTCAAACAACAGTTTCAGAAGAGAGTTGAACTCAGTGGAATTGCTCTTCCATGTGGAACTGTGACTAAAAAAAAATTCTTTGAAGAGACAATTAATGAGATTATCTTCCATTCTTTTCCTGATGATTGTGAGAATGATGATGATGATTGTCACAAGGAAATACGAAATGACGCTCTTATCAATAGCAACATAACGAATGACCCACCTTTTACCATCCATGAAATTGATGCTGTTATTAATAAATTGAAGTTAAGAAAGTCACCTGGCCCTGACTCCATTCCTAATGAAGTTGTCAAGAAATTGCATGTAACGCACCCTGGACTTTTCCTAAAAGTTTTTTAATTCATGTCTTCGTCTCAAGACCTTTCCTCTCTGTTGGAAAAAGCTAGGATTATCCTGATTCCCAAAGTGAACGACGTCCGTATCCCTAATTTAGACAACCTTAGGTGTATCAGTTTACTGTAAGCTTTGGGTAAATGTTTTGAAAGACTCATTATCAACAGAGTGGCCTGGCGTTTACACAAAGATTATTTTTTCAATAAAAAACCAATTTGGTTTTATGCCACAAAAATGTACCAAAGATGCCTTGATGAAACTTAATGAAATTGTTTTAAAAGGAAAAAAAAGAGAAATTTTCATACAATCCTAGTTTTCTTGGATATTAAAGGAGCTTTTAATAATGCTTGGTGGCCTAGTATTCTGAGCCTTTTAAAAAGATCTAACATTCCTAACAACTTATTTGTCGTAATTTCCAGCTTCTTGAAGGATAGATCTGTGACTTTATCTTTAGGTCATTCCTCAAAAGAGAGATTTTTGAACAAGGGATGTCCTCAGGGATCAGTTTCTGGACCTTTTCTCTGGAACATCATTATAAATGATTTTTTGGAAAAATCTTGGCTTTCTCTTGTGAAACGATTGCTTTTGCCGACGACTTACTTCTTTGTTTTCAGGGAAAGTCTTTTCATGATATAAGCAGACAAGCGCAGCTTACCCTTGATTTTGTATCAACCTGGGCAAAGAATTATAAATTAGAGTTTAATGCTGTCAAATCAAAAGTTATGATCTTGGAGAAAAGAGAAAGCAAAACCCTCACTAGCAACCTCACCCTTAATGGGATCCCCTCGATTGTGTAAAGGAACTAAAATATCTTGGTATTGTCCTTGATAGTAAATTCTGTTGGAAGCAACATATTCTGCATCTTTCAAATAAGTGTGAAAAAATTCTGCTAGGGCTTAACAGAGTTGCCAGAAATAGCTTTGGGATCAAGTCCAATGTCTCATCCCTCATTATAAACAAGGCATTGTTCCATTTATCTGTTATGGTTCACGAATCTGGGGATCTGCCTTGAAGAAGAAAATAAATTGTCGGCTCCTGCAAAAAAATTCAACGAAGAATACTTTTTCGAGTTATTTCTGGTATCGAACGATATCCTATGATGCTGTGTTTGCTATCTCGGGCTTCCCACCTATTGACATCTTTATAATGAGAAATAATTAATTCAAGAATGTAATGAAGAACTGTACCAATAAGAGTCTAGATGGTACCCTGCTATTTTCTGATCTCCCTCATCCTTCTGAACGATTTCCCCTTAATTTTGTTAATTACCGTAAAAATATTGAAGACAACTTTCCTGTTGTCTGCTTTACAGATGGTAGCAAAATTAACAATAAGGTTGGCCTTGCATTTGTTATTTTCCAAGGTTTTATTGAAATTGAAACTCGCCAATTTAGAATAAGAGATGAATGTAGTGTGTTTCAGGCTGAATTAGTTTGCATAGCTCAAGCAGTCTCATGGATCTGTAAAAACGAAAACCTTTCATCGGATTTTTTAATTTAAAGCGATTCTCTTTCATCTTTATATGCCTTAAATAACATTGATTCTCAAAATCAACTGATTGTTAAAACGCAAATTGATCTCAATTTTCTTCAAAGCCCCAGAGGTGTAAAAGTTTCCTTTTCTTTTGTTCGAGGTCATACGGGAATCTATGGCAATGAACGTGCTGACTGGCTTGCAAAGAAGCTACAAAATTAAGTTTTTTGATTCCTATGAGCATTCCGAAATCATATTATAAAAATATTTTTGAGGAAAAAATTATTTCTGAGTGGAATAAATTATATCAAATATCAAATAATGCGCTCTTCACCAAGGAATTTATCCCTTCTATCAGAGACGTTTAAAGGCTAAACACTTTCAACCTAATTTTATACTTACCCAGTTTCTAATTGGGCATGGAAACTTTAAAGCCTATTTGAAACGCTTTGATTTGTCGCCTACTCACCAGTGTTCTTGCTCCCAGTGACCCAGTCCAGGATGTCAAGCATCTAATATTTGCTTGTGCTAAATTCTCTTCCGAAAAACGTACTCTCATGAATTGCCTACAAAAGAACAATATAGCGTGGCCTCCTCCTTTCTTTGCCTTGTTCAGAGCAAGTCTTCTTTTACATCGTTTTGTGCATATATTAACAGCATTTTTTCTCGTATTGTTTTAGATTGTCAATTTAATTTTTAAAAAAAAAATTTTTTTTTAAAATATTTTATTATTTTTGTGTGTTTGCTAACAATTACTGTGTATGTATGTATCTCTCTCTCTCTGTTTTTTAAAGTGCGTATATATATGTCTGTGTGTATATTCTTAAGTATTTGTGTGTATGCATGCTTTTACTCATTTGTATTTTGAAAATCTTTTCTGATCACACATGTGCTTCCAAACCTTCACCATTGTATATTTTAATTACTGAATGTCTCCGTTTTTGCATGTGAGCAATGTTGTATTTTGTACCGTGTTTATTGTATTTGCATCCCGTCTTGTTTCTTTTTACCTTTCGATTTCCCATTTGTGCTTGTATCCCTGTACTTAAAACTTCTTACCACTATTGATCGAGTATTAACTTACGTTTGTTAGCCTTGTGTTATACTTGTTGGCACACAAGGAGTTGGCCTAGAGTCTCAAAAAAAAAACCCACTAGAATGTTATTTTTATTTGAATTCTTCATTAAAATATAATAAGAACCCTTTAGGTATATGTATTCAGATGGAATTTGGTTACTTTATACTTTAAAATATGATTACAATGTTTTAAATGAAACAAACCATTTTTGTTAAAAGAATATTCAATTATATTCATACCAAGTATTAAAGTGAGGATATTCAAATGCCCCAATGAGCAATAAATATCTATTTTTTTAAATTGTCTCTTTTATTTCCCATTTTTCATAATCATTATTTTAATGATCTTTCAGAAAAATGTGCTAATTGAAACATCAACACATGAGCAAGCGTGACATAATTTCCCCATTTATAAATTGTTTCCGATACTTTTATTTTTTTTAGATCCGAAATTATTATTTTATTATCTGTACGAGGCGTCAGTAACCTGATAGCTGAGTTGTTCGAAAGCTATTTACCATTAAGATTAAATGTGACGTAATGAAGAAAATCAGTTCCTCTCCCTTGATCAAGTCTACTATGATAGGGAATATTGGTCAAAAACACAGGTTTGGAATTTTATTTTACACATTAATTATGTATTATTGAAGTTTATGTATTTATAAATATAAAAACAACATTACAATATTAGTATTCCCACAATATAGTTAAATATTTTAATGCAGACTTTTCGTTTTCCGGCCCCTGCTTATTGTATATCGCAATCACAGAGGTGTATATTATGGCTATAGTTTCTACAACGATTCTGAATGCTTATATGATTAATCAAAAAAGTTGTTAAATCACTTTTTAGGAGATTCAAAATACTTTCTTATGATAAAACACTTGTTTACATACATATCTAGAACCAAAAGTGAATCACATGCAATTTTGTTTTCAAACAATTACAGTAGAACGCCGTTTATCCGCATTGTTTGGGGTGGACGTCATCCGGATACGCGATTGTTCGGATTACCGATAACCGAATGCTATTCATGCAGTATATGAAACTGGACACTATACGCATATTTAAAATCATAATCTGCGGGAAATGTGCTTGAAATAGGTGCTTGAATAGGTGCAAAATGTCTCAATTTTACCTTTAGTGTGGAAAATAATTACTTATATTTCGCTGTACCATTGTACAGCTTCGTTTTTACGCTGCAAGGTCTGATTCTCTTGAGCAGCAGTAGTTGAATAGGACAACACTCTGAATGTTGTTCGTACCACTACATAGCTATCTCAAACGCAGAAACGCGACAAAATTTGAAGGACCCTTGCTACTTTCGTTGTTGTTGTTGTTATCCTCTTCTTCATCCACTTCATCGTCGACATATTCGGATTCTTCTTGTACGGAAGTCGCAATCTTGTCATCATTTAGCATTTTCAATCCATAGTCTTCTACATCGCATGGTATCCAGGTTTCCGTGTAGCTGAACAGTGCGACGTTATTATTCACTCACTCATCATCTAGACTTCTACATCAATACAACTCAACAAAAGAGCACATATACACCCCTTCACTTGGAAACAAACTGACCTAATATTTTTCTGACGAAGTCGTCTTCCAAATCACACTACTGAAATTCCTCAAATAACCATCACCTTGGGTTTTCCGTCGCTTTTTACCTCACGCGAAGCACATGTTGGGTATTGCACTGTTCAACTCTTCAAATAACCGGACCAAACTCCGGATATTTGAGGCTCCGGATAATAAACGTTCGGATAAACGACGTTCTACTGTAAAAATCTTTTGTAATGACATCCAACAGTTTGAAAGAATTATCGATTCAATGTTAGAGGTTTCTTCCATATTTTTTAATTATTCCGCACTTATTCCTTACTAAAATTCTGAAGATGTTAATTCAATAGCTCCAGTTCAACCCATTATGATTTTTTTTAATTGGCTAAGTTATAGATAGTTGTATTTTGCCATTAAGAACTATATTACGTGCCAAACCTGGCACGCATGCCGACTTTTTATCTGTACCATTTTATATGGCGCTAAAATTATAATATTGTGAATTTGTTCTTGACCAACTTTTCAGAAAACTGATGCACATTTCATCTTCCGAGGCGGAAACTCTTTACCTTTTACTTACTGTGGAAGTTATAGTGAGTGGAAAGTGTGCAATGTAAGTCACGGTTTCGTTCTCTGATAATGAATGTAAATATAGTGTTACGTTACTTCAAGTTATGCTCTTAACTGATTATTATTTGGTTGTCACCAATTAATAAATAATCGATACAATTAATAATAAATCGTGATTCTCAACTGCAATTATATTGTTTTAATTTGCTTAAATCCAAAAAAACTACACAAATAAAGAAATATGCTAATGTATGATAATCTGTGCATCAGAAGTAAATATCTAGATAATTAGGTTGTGATTTACTTCCCTGTTACACATTTCTGGTAAACTCTTTGTATCTCAACGCATTACGGCTTAATTCCTCTACATGTCCTGTACTAATCTATTTATTTGGAACAAACATGTTTTTCTTGTTTGAGTTGGTATGTAATTACTTGTGATGACCCGAACCACCTCAAACCCGTTATATCTGCCTTAATGTGAAAAATCGACTTTGACTATATTATTTTCATTTTAAAGTATCAGAAGTTTAATTGTGAGCCTTTGGTGGGGCAGCTGGTAATTTCAATTTTGAGTTCTGTATAACACGTGTTAATTTTACTTGTTCAAAGATGGATATTACACCGAGGAACCGTTTTAAAATAAATCACTCTAGTGCACACACTTCTATGACTCCTATAATTTGTAGGAGATTTAACTATGGCAGTCGATGGGGGGGGGTAGTCGAATTGATAAAATGTATCAATAAATAACGAAATAAATCCAAGAAAGAGAAGCATAGGCATTTGAAGAGATTTATAGGATAAGAGTTTCGATGTGAGTGCCTGAACTATATGGATACCACTTCTGGTAGGTGGCTTTAAAGCATGAATCAGTGTGAACATGTGGTACAAGTTAACTTCTTTGGCTTATATGTAATGAATTGTATAATTGTTTTATTTGAGAGTAATCATATATAATTAACAAATATATTATATTCATTACTATTTAAAAACTGTATTTAAAAAAATAATTAAGATGGAGAAGGTGTAAGTGTAAACAAAACTTTCATTTTCAATACATAATACTAAAAAACATTTTATTGTACATATTATTATTATTCTATTTCCATTATGTTTATGGGTGATTCAATATATACTTTTATTATCAAAGGCTTGTGGTAACTAAAATAAGAATTGTAGGTTTTGCACTCAATATCATTTAAGAATCTCGAAACGTAAAACAGGACAAATAAAGTTCCTATTTATTTTATTTGTTTAATATCTAAAACTACTTTTTTTTAAGAAAAAATAAATAAATACTATCAGTTTTACTATATTTTTCCAAGATAATATGCCGCTATTTCATTAAATAACCGGTTAATTATATCTCTATTTTGTTTTCTTAACATTTAAAACTACATTTTTTTTTAAAAATGAAAGATTATCAGTTTTATTATATTTTTCCAAGATAATATCCAGCTTTTCATGAAAAAGAAAGGTTAATTATGTTTTGTCCATTATTTTACTCATGTGTGTAAAATATTTTTCATATTTAAGAAATATTGTTTTAAGAAGTGTTATGTATATGAAAAAACGGAGATTAATGCTTTCATATTTATATAATTTATAACGCATAAAACTATCATAACAAACGCAAGATCAGTATAAAATCAAAATATCACCAGAATTATGTAATACAATATGAAAAACTGAGATGTTATACGTTAGCCTCATGAATTTAGCATAATTGGAAATTTCATTTTGAATGAAAAGGTCTTAATCTTGTAGAATGAACTATATGTGCTAATTTTCTTGTATCAAAATATAAGAAAATGAACAGAAAACATAACATATCATTTGGTTTATCTATCTAATAAGTAACATTTGAAAGTTTGCTTACAATTTTAAAGGGACGATTGGTTTTTTTAAAAAAAAATAGCTTTTTCGCGTAAAAAGTCAGAAAAAAAAGCAATTTTCAAAATTACGGAATTCCATATATATTTAAAGCAATCTTGCCGAATACCGTTTTTGTTTACAAGTAAAAAGAGCCAAGATTGAAATAGCGTATGACACCGAAAATTCGTCTTGATGCGCAACTTTCAAACCCTTGGAATTTCAAGGTAAATTCCTCTGCAAAAAAAAAAGAAGAAAAAAACGTACAGAGTGAGCTTGAGAAATTTTT
Source organism: Trichonephila clavata (assembly GCA_019973975.1). Lineage (NCBI taxonomy): Eukaryota > Metazoa > Arthropoda > Arachnida > Araneae > Nephilidae > Trichonephila > Trichonephila clavata. The sequence goes on along the minus strand of BMAO01009293.1, from coordinate 2,103 downwards.
TTTTTAAATTCTCATTTTTTTAGGGCTTAAATTTTCCGTTAAAAATTTGAAAATCCACCCACCAAGTGCAAACAACAGTAATTTTTAAATAAAAACTGTAATAAAAATGCTGTTTTAATCGATTTTCGTAAAAAGAGTTTTAGACAAAAAACAAAATAACTTTTTTCAAAATTCGTAATTTTTAAGCAATTTTTTTTCAACTTAAATAAATGTCTACACACGGAAAAAAAGTTTCGCACAATTATCTTCATAAATGGCGAAGTTAGTCAACGTTTACTTAAAATTTTCAGAAACTTTTGAAAAAATCGTAAAAAATATTTGGGGCATTTTATTTGTTAAATGACTATTCTAAAAGAGAAATACATGAACTTATTTAGTGTAGAATATCGTTTTAATAACAATAAATTAAATTCATACGCAATGATTTAGATATCACTTTAGTAAAAACGCATCAATTTTGATTCATTTTTGAAAAAATCGTTAGAATTGCAAAATATTACTATTTTGTAAAAAAAAAGAATACTGCACGTGGCGAAATAAATGTTCTTATCAATTCTGTTATTATTTTTTGTCTTATTTTAAATTAAAAATTAAATAGCTATTTTAAAATCGTCGAAAATGTCGGAACTTAGCTCCACCGAGATGGAAAACACATCCCTATCTTACATCATTACATAACGCGTAACGGGTAACGCGTAAGAAAAATTTTTCGCTAGCGTGCCATAAAAAAAACTATTTCTAACTCATAAATGAAGAAAAAACATTTAGCAAGGCGAAAAAATACCTATCATAGGCTTTTAACGACTGAAAGAAGGTGATTTTGAGTGATGAAATATTTATTAGTGCAGGAATACAAATCAATTGTAGTTAGACGAAGTGAAATTGAAACTTTGTTATTAAATCATATCGAACACACTCTAAAACATCCTTTTAAATAGATGTCTAAATTTTCACAGCAAATGGCTCATCTCTTAAGGTTTGATGAGTTCTGTCAAACATATAGAAATATTCATAATTAGGATTTCTCCAACAATGGAAACATTTTATGGAACATTTCAACATGACTTGGCGTCTTGTCTTACTTCGAAATTTGTCCATAGCTTTTTGCGAGGAAATAAAATAAAAGTTCCTGTGATTGGCCTGAAAAACTCACCAGCCATAAATCCTATTTTAAACTGATGGCACAATCGCTTCTCTAAGATAAATCGAACGACTAGGCTGTACTAGTGTTTTTTCAAGATAATGAAACCAAGAATATGTGTGCAACTCTAGTGGAAATGCCGAGACGTGTTGAAAAGGTAATTTCTGCTAAAGGATGAAGTATTTCGTACTAATATAAAGATCTTTCCGTCTTTTTTTAAAATATGCAATGATAAAAAGCTAAGGGATTAGAAAAATTCACCTTCATCTCATTTGTTCATATAAATTCGAACAGTATAGTAGGTCAACAGTAGGTTGCCTAAAATGTTTAATGCACAGGTTACTATTTATTTTCCTCTTTTATACATACCACGCGGTTTTCTTATGTTAAGGTATCCGAACACGTTCGGAGTACTTTTTAACAAAATAGCCTACTAAAACATTATAATGCTCTTTTCGGACTCAATATCAATATATATTACCACATTTAACTATCAAAATTTAAAATAAATTACCTGAATTTAACAAAAATCACAATTATAAGTGAAACTTTAGCAATATTTTTGAAAAACTTCAAAGCATTAGAGAAAAAATTAATAAACATATATTAGTAAATGTATTACAAAAACAAACTAGGTGCATTTATGTAGAAAATGTACTAAAATTTTAATTTTTATTAAAATTTGAAAATTTTAGAGGTGATTGAGTAAACATATAAGAAATGTTACATTTTTTATGATACCATTATTTAAATAACAAGCCATAACTCAAAAAGTATTCAAACAATAAGAAATATTTTAGTACATTCTCTAGAAAATAACATAAATATCAGATTCAAAAAGTTTTATAGAAATACATTCGTAATATTTTGAGTTATCAGGCTCGCCGTGATAGATTTTGAGCCATTTAAATGCCCACTTCTGGTAGATCAAACACCACTTCTGGTAGATCAAACACCCCTTC